>CABHPP010001656.1:80966-96843 GCA_902168425.1 Peromyscus attwateri | reverse complement strand
CCGCATCCTGCTTTTCTAAATATTTACCTAAGGTTCAGAAACTTGGGAGTTCCTTTCTTCCTTCCTCTCTCCTCCCCTCCCCTCTTCTTCCCTCCCTCCCCTTCCTTCCTTCCTTCCTTCCTTCCTTCCTTCCTTCCTTCCTCCCTCCCTCCCTCCCTCCCTCCCTCCCTCCCTCCCTCCCTCCCTTCCTTCCTTCCCTCCCTGTCTTCCCCATCCCCCTCTCCTACCCCTCTCTTTCCAGGATTGTTATTTTTTGGGTGGGAAAACTGTAACCTGTTCTTTGTTTTCCTCCTCCTCACCTCTGTATACATGTATTTTAAAACCTAACAATAAATGCTTTCAAATCCTAATAATACAGGCGACAACTCTGCGACATCCAAGCATAGCTCCTAAGGGAAGGGGTGCCCTGGGGTCACTGGTTCACGGAACTGCATGTCTATCACGTCCATGCTCTGCATTTCTTCAACCAAACAGTGGAACTGTTGGCCAAATTAAAATCAAAGTAGCATTCTGGTGCAACCGCCTTCCCCTCGGCAGACGGTGCAGAGACATCTCATCTCTACATTGTGCTCCAAAGCCCGGGGCAAGAGGCCCTGCGGAAACCAGGCAGATGGTGTCAGCCCTGGGAGAGGAGCCCAGGCTTGGACCTGGCCTCATCCCAGAGCACCGTTTATTGGCAGCTCCTAGACTTCCTCCAGGCACTGGCACCAGCAAATGTGGGCTTAGTAGTGCAGAAAGGAGGCTGAAAAGACAGCTCCGGCCTGGGGCAGATGTCCCCAGGGGTACACAGCCATCACACCAGCCTCACTCACTCATCCCTCCTGCCTTTATGGCACCTGGTCCTCACCTGGACCCCTGCCTACCTGGCTGTGAGTCTTTGTGGTCTTCTTCACTGTCCCCAGCCCTCAAGCCTAGAGTCCAGCCCCCAGTACCATTCCACCCTGCTGGTCCTGGTACCACAGCACTCTTCAACAGGCTTTTGATGTCAAACTACTCAGTTTTGACAAGTACAGTCTGACAGGAGAATAAAAGAATGGAATGGCCAGAACAACTCTTAAATAATGAAAACCACGTAGGCTAAATTCTACCATTGCAGCATCAGAAAAAAACCCAAATGCTAACAAGGGCCATTTCCATGGCCCAGCAACTGCCATTTTCCTAGAGAAGTCAAGGCTCGGGGATAGCTTTCAGGCTGACCAATCCAAATGCCCTGCTGAAGTCCTGATGAGAGGATCTCGTACTGGATGCCACCCCAGCACCATGCACAGTGGGAACTGAGTGACAGAGAAGGGACAGGAGATTTCACAGACCAAGCAAGGCAATCAGGATGCAGAGCTCATCTCTGGAATGCCGGGGGGCGGGAAGGGTCTTGGGAGCATCTATACGCACTGCAGCTGGGTACCCCAGGAGTGCTGCCATCTTTAATTCAAAGGCTTGCGGGCTCTGTGAGGTGAAGAACAAGCCCTGTTATACATGAGAGTGAGGACTCCAGTGGGAACAGCTGAGTTTTACAGCATGTTAGCACATCAGCTGTCAACATTTAGCAAGCTTCCCCCACAGCACCCCCTGGCACTTGGCCTAGAGCTGTGTGTGGGCTGGTCCCGTTACCAGTGTGGTTGCCCCAGGGCCTAGCACAGTGCCAGGAGGTACTCAATCTATGGGTCCAAAACTGGCTTTGCAATGTATCTCAGGGACGGTTTTACATCTGGCCACCTGTCCATCCCACCCCTCCACTCCCCCCCCCCCACCCCCCGAGATCAGAGGAAGCAGCAAGGATGAGAGCCGTATTTCCGAAATTCTTTAGTATGCACGGGACTGAGAAGATTCCAGTCTCCTTTCATGGACTCCAGAGAGGGTCCATAGTTTTGGGGACCAGAGCAGCGTTTACAGAGGCAAGATGGCAGCTCCCAAGACGGAACAAGTTCATGATGAGAGAGAAATGAGAAAATGCAGAAGGTAGGAGAGGAACCAGAGTGGACTCGGTCAGTACAGGCTGGAGCTGTGGCCTTGCCGGTGCAGACCTCCGCCTGGGTCTCTTAATGCGACGCTGCTGCAAAAGATTTGAGGGTGGCAAGGACACTGAGCTCCCTGGGCACTGGGAGGCTCATGGCTTCTCGAGACTTTTTGAGGTGAGGGTCTTAAAGCTGCCTTTAGTATTGGACACCGGGAATCCCCAGGATGTGGAAAGTGGAGGCAGGAGGCTTTCTGTGAGTTTGGGGATAACCTGGACTACATGCCAAGGCCCTGTTTCCCAAACAAACAAGCAGCCACTGGGAAGACCGCTCAGTTGGCAGAGTGCTTGTGCGACTGTGAGCACCCAAGTTTGATTTCCAGGACCCGTATTAGGAAGCCAGGCATGGCAGTACACGCTTCTAATCCCAGTACTGCGGAGGCAGAGACAGGAAGATCCCTGGGACTCACTGGCCAGTCAACCAGCCTACTGGGTGAGCCTTCAGGCCAGAGAGAGACTCTTCCATAAAACAAGGTGGAGAGTGCCTGAGAGCGACCTCTGGCCTCACACACATTTATACACATGTGCATGCGTACTCCATACATACACATGCACAAACTCTCAGTGAACAAACATACATACACACACAAATAAAATAAAATAAAGAAAGTTGAGGGACTGCCTCTGTGTTTGAGGACTCAGTTATACGGCGGAAGCAGACAAGCAAGCCTTGTAATATAGAAAGGCGGCGACTGTGCAAGCATGCAAGCCTTGTAATGTAGAAAGGCGGCGATTGTGCAAGCATGCATGAGAGGAGGGCTGTGGGCCTATGGAGATGGACAAAAGGCACGAGGAGGTGGACCAAATTGGGGCATGAAGGCTGCTTATTAGGAAGGAAGGAGACGTGTGAACCACATTCATTGACCAGCATGGGCACGGATGTGCTGGGCAGGATCATATGAAGGAAGCCTTTGTCACCAAGCAGCTAGCATGCCCCCAGAAGCTCTGCTGGCATTGTGGAGAACCCAAAGCATAAACCCATCACTTGGGTGTTCTGTTCCACCCTGCACGAGCCAGCCAGCACCTGAGGTCAAAAGGGCACACAGAAGATCCAAACGCCCTAAGTCAAGGCAGATTCCATTCAGACAAGACTGTCCCTCATGCCCACATGGTCATTTTCTGTCCATGAAGTTCTTTCCCAGACACGGTGTCATGTTATAACAGCCTTACCTTCTGGATTCTGATAAGACCAGACTTTCCACAGCATGTAAAATGCTGCATAGAATTTATCACCCCCACATACTTATAATGGTGGCTACCATCACACTAAGTGGAAAGTAAGTGTTGGTTAGGATTGGAGAAATGTAATTCCTTGTGCACTATTAGTAGGAGCAGAAAAGGGCAGCCATTGTGAAAACTGTAGAGATTCCTCAAAAAACTAAACAGAACTGCCCCATGATCCAGAAATCCCACTGCTGGATATACACCACAAAGCATCGCGAGCAAACGTGGCTGAAGAGAGACGTTTGCATTCCCATGTTCCAAGCAGCATTTATCACAACAGAACAGAGGTGGAATGGATGAACAGATAAATCAATGTGGCCAGGACACACAATGGAAGACTGTTCATCTTTAAGAAGAGGAAGGAGATTTTGACACGTGCTATACCATGGGCAAAGACATTATGTTAAGTGCAATAAGCCAACCACCAAATGAAAAAAGCTAGATGGTTCCATTTCTAGGGAACATTTGAAGTTGTGATACAGGAACAGAGAGTAGCATGGTAGTTTTCAGGGTCTTGGGGCAGGTAAATGGGAATTTTTAAAAACAAATATATAAGCCGGGCGGTGGTGGCTCACGCCTTTAATCCCAGAACTTGGGAAGCAGAGACAGGCGGATCTCAGTGAGTTTGAGGCCAGCCTGGTCTACAAAGTGAGATCCAGGACAGCCAGGGCTACACAGAGAAACCCTGTCTTGAAAAAGCCAAAAACAAACAAACAAAACAAAACAACAACAACAAAACAAAACCAAAAAAAAACCCCAAATGTATAAATTTTAGTTTTTCAAGATATAGAGTGTTGTGATCTGATGCAGAGCATGTAATTATTCCTAACAATGCTGAACTGTACAATGAAAAACAGTCAAAATGGCAGTTTTTATATTAAGCGTATTAGCACAGCCCTCAAACAACTGGGGTGTAAACAACAGCTCACCTCACTAGGTGGGGACACACAGACTGCTCTATGCTCATCTCATTTGCCAATGGAGTGGAAGCTCCCCCACCCCCCCCACCCCTCGCAAAGTACCCATGTCTCCTTTCAAGGGTTGGCTTCGATGGGGAGCAGATGCGCCATCTGAAATCACACTGTGTGGGTGGGGGTGGGGGGGGAGAATCACTCTCAAGTCTGAAATGTGCATATGCAGAGGCCCGGAAGCAGACTGTTGGCCACATACATGAGGAGATGCTTCCAAGGAAAAGGACTCCTCATAAGGAATCAGAAGTTCTGTCATCTTGTCTCATCGTCTCTGTTTAAAAAAGGAAACAGAGGGCTGGAGAGATGGCTCAGCAGTTAAGAGCACTGACTACTCTCCCAGGGGACCTGGGTTTGATTCCTAGCACCCACATGATGGCTTATAGATGCTTGTAACTTCAGTTCCAGGGGATCCAATGCCCTCCTCTGACCTCCCTGGGCACCCAGGCATGCATGTGATATACATACGTGTAGGCAAAACACACACACACACACACACACTAATAATAAAATAAAATAAAATAAAAAAACAGAAATATTAATCCCACAAATTAATTTCTCTGAGGAAATGAAGACGCTGTTGTTTACTTTTTCTTCTGGCCCAACTTAACTCTTGTTTAAAACCAAGTCTTGCTGAGGATGTGACTCAGTGGCAGCCTTCTTACCCAGCACACACAAGGCCCTGGGATCAATTCACAGTGTAAGGAAATAAAAACATCTTGTCTGAACATAACTTGGGCGGTCAAGATGGCTCAAGGGGTAAATGCTTGTCTGGCAAGTCCAGTGACCCGAGTTTGATCCCCAGAACCCACATAAAGGTGGGAGGAAGAACTCCTTTCACAAAATTGTTTCCTGACTTCCACATGTACTCTGTGCCGTGCACATCCACAAATACACATCATGCACCACACATGGGGGGGGGGGATTATATAAAAAAGTCTTTCCTTATTCTTTGTTCTATTGTGGCTCATGGGGGCCGTTCAGCCGATACCTGTTTAGTGAATAAAGGGGCGAACGGTTGAGAATGAGTTAAGAACATACTCAACGAAAGCCTTTTGTTCCTCTTCCTGCCCTATGGCAAAAGTCTCAAGCGTCAAACATCTGCCGTTCAAGTCCATTTTCATAGCCTATCTCAGATGTGGGAAATGCAATGTGATGCACACATCTGCTGCTTTGCGTTACTATAAGTGAAATGCTCTGGGCATGGCGCTTTTTTTTTTTCAGAAGGAGTGGTTTGGTTTAAGGCACAGCTCTGGAAGTTCAAGGGAATGTGGCTGGCATCAGCTTGGCCCTGGGGACCATCTCACGGTGGGAGCTTGTGCATGTGAGAGATGCCACATGGCCAAACAGGAGTCTAGGGAGAGAGTGCGTGTCTGGACTTGCTCTCATAATAACTGAGCCTCTTTAAAGTTCGGAGATCCCATGAGAACAACCACAATCCCTTCTGAGGGCAGTGCCTGGAGTGTCTAAGAGACCTCCCACTAGTACTTACTTTGTGTGCATGTTTCACAGACAGGTATGTGTTCGAGGGTACACATGCACTTGTATGCACATGTATAGTAGCCAAAAGTTCTTCACTCTCCCCACCTTAAGTTTTGAGATTGTGCCACTTACCCAAACCTGGACCTCACCAATTCAGCGAGACTACGTGGCCAGCCACCCCTACGGATCCTCCCGTCTCTGTGCAGTGATATATTGTGTGCCCTAATAAACTTTGCCTGAAGATCAGAGGACAGAACAAGCCATCTATGTTTATAGAAGTCAGGCAGTAGGGGCACACACCTGTAATCCTAGCACTCGGGAGGCAGAGATCCATCTGGATCTCTGTGAGTTCAAAGCCACCCTGGACTACATGAAATTGACTCAGTCTAGGAGAGAAACAGAGCCAGGCAGGCAGTGGTGGCACACACCTTTAATCCCAGCACTTGAGATCTCATGCCTTTGCTTGGGAAGCACACACGCCTTTAATTCCAGCACTAGAGAGGTTGAGACAGGAAGTGATATGGCAGGGTGGAGAAAGGTATATAAGGCATGAGGAGACAGGAGCTAAAGGCTTTTCGGCTGAGGAACCCTTTTCGGTCAGAGGCCTTTCGGCTAGAAAGCCTTTTCAGGCTGAGGAGTTGGTGAGGTAAGAGGTATTGGCTGTGGCTTGTTCCTTTGTCTCTCTGATCTTTCAGCATATACCCCAATATCAGGCTCTGGGTTTTTACTATAAGACCTTTGGAAATTTGAGCAACATCTCTGCCTCTCTGATACTTGGATTATAGGCATGTGCCACACCATCTGGGTGCTGGGGATTCAAACTTGTAAACAGGTCCTCATCCTTGTACAGCCACTACTTAATTGACTAAGCCACTCCTCTGGCCCTTAACACTCATCTCTTGAAATTTCCCTTCTCTCCCACAATGCCACACTAGTGACCAAGCTTCATGGGAGAAGCCACATGCAAACCGTAGTGAAGGGAGGTCTACGCCAGTCTACCGATCACTAAGACAAGACAAGCCAGGGCAACAGTACAAGAGAGAATGCAGACACATGTTCTACAAATGAGTTGTGAGGAGCATGCTGGGGCTAGCCAGATGCTAACAGAAGGATGACCTTGTCAGAAAGGGTATCCCAGAGACCAGGAACACGGGCAGAGCAGTCGACTGGCATTCTTTTGATAAGCAAAGGGTCCATTAAACACATAAACTGATTTTCTACCTTCAATTTTCAAAATCAAGTTTTCTGCATTTTTCTCAACCTTGTTAGGAAGCTGGGTACGAGATATGACACCAATTGCTCTCTCTTGGGTTAGCCAGATGATGCTATTACAGCCCCAAGCAAGGGCACCATGCCAGGCAGAGAGGAATTTGATGGCGTGTGTACCCTGCCTCCCCAGGGAGAAGCAGAGGAGGCAAGCAGTGACTGTGTGCCCTTAGGAGGCCAAGGCCATGGATTTCAGGAGAGAAGCAGAGCCTGGGGCATTGCTTCCTGGTGATCTCATTTGGCCTGAAATCTGCATTTGACTGACAGGTCTAGCATAGTCAGTCTCAGGGTGGAACATCTGGCTTTGGGGAGTGGAGGTGGGGGGGGGGGCTGGGAGGGGCTCTCCTGCCTCTCCTGAGGGCCACAGCAGCCTGGCCAAGGCTGGCTGGTGGGACTTGCTAGAGGTGGCTGTCCTACAGGCTCATGATGTGAGTTTTTTTTTTATTTGATTCTATTTCCAGGCCTCCATGGAGAATGAAATAGTCCTAAATTCAAATAAACAAAACCGTGAGCTGTAAAAATAACAGGAAAACATTTGTATTGAGAGTATTTTCTTTAAAAAGAATGTATTGTGCAGATGCCTCTCTCCTCCTCCCCACCAGTGCATCTATATTTAACTACAATCAGAAATCACAGGCACGGGGTTTGGTAGATGTGGCCGGAAGTTCGGTTTAAACTCCACAGCGTTCAATGTGCACTCCCTCTCCTCAGGTATTTATTAGGTGTGAGGCAACTCCACCACCTCACAGGGGCTCAGGGAAAACATGGGGTACCTCTTCTCAGTCATCATAGAAGTTGGGGTGACTGGGCTTCTTGGGGACTCTGGATTGGTCAACGTCTAGAGATGTTTTGGAGGAGAGGAGTGGGCATGGCTAGTATTAGTCGGGTGCAGAGGAACACATAGCAGACTATCCTACCATGCACAGGAGGACCCCAAAACAAAGGCCATTCCAGCCCAAATAGGTACAGTATTGAAGATGAGAGATGCTTCTTCCAAGGGGCTAAGTCGCAAATGATTTTTTTTCCAGTGCTAGGATCAAAGCCTTGCACAGTCTAGGCAAGCGCTCTACCAATTAACTACATCCCCATTCCCACCCCCAGTGTTTCATATGCATGTCAACTCACTGAACTAGGAGGGAAGGATTGCTCCAGAAGGCTCCCATCACCACCTCTACCAATACACCCACCACCTCTATCAATACACCCACCACCTCTATCAACACCCCCACCACCACCTCTACCAATACCACCACCACCTCTACCAATACACCCACTACCTCTACTAACATTACCACCACCTCTACCAATACCTCACCACCACCTCTACCAATATCACCACACCACCTCTACCAATATCACCACCACCACCTCTACCAATATCACCACCACCACCTCTACCAATACCACCAACCCCACCCCACCATCACCCACTGCACTCAGTGTGTAGATGAGGAACCCAGGGCTCAGCAAAAACAAACACTTGCTTAGGAGCACACAGTGAGTAAATGTTAAATGAACTGGAACCAGGTCACCCAGCTCCAGAGATGTCGATGTCACGGGACATGACGCTCTTCACATCACCCAGCAGACATGGGTACTACAAAGCCACCTTGGTCATATCCTTTGGCTCTGTCTCCATTCCTCTGTCCTACTCAGGCCTCTGCCCTTTCTCCCTAAGACTGTGCAGTCCGTTCCCTGCTCCATACTCTTCTCGCTCACCTCCCTGCCCACAACTGCTCCCAGAGGAAGATCAGAAAAACCCTCTGGTTACACTCCAGCCACAGCCTAACTCCCTCCAACAAGTTGCAGGCACCTAAAAGGGAAAGCCACACAGATTCCAGCTGGTGACCGAGTTTTGCCGGTCATCCCCCTGGTCAGCTCTGGCTTCCCATCTCAGAGGAGTCACTTAGCATTCTGTGCTGTTCCCTCCTCCCTGCCTCCAGCATCTACTCCTGCCTCTCTCTTCTGGAAAATGTCTCCAGAAGCAGTCACAATGTCCCAGCCCTCTGGGACACCTGGGTGCAGAAGCAGCCACACCTCTCTCTGTACCTTCCCTTCCGTTGCTTTGCCTAAAATGACTTACAGTGTGTCTTTGTTTTGAAGCCCATCACTCAAGAGGAGGGACCTTTCTGTCACCTCTTCAATCAAGGTAAGTGACGGAGCCATCCCTCGGTCAATATGAAAGAGTAGAAGATCAAATATCCTGGACAGCTTGAATTCTTCTAGCATGGGCAGGGTCACTGTATAAAGTCCATGCCTTGGGACACTGCCATTCCTAGGAGGTCATTCTCTCATCTCCTCGACTCAGGGCTGCTTCTGTATCCAGGAACACAATGAGTCTTTTTTATCACCGGGACCTACGCATGGACCTGCGTGGTGTGCTTCCCCACGTGACCATCTCCTCTTTCTAACAGGCATGGTTTCCAGATCCCCTCTGGCCCCACAGTGTGTACTTAACTAAGCAAACTCAAATGGCAGTGGGCCTAAGGAGAAACCGCCAGCATCCAGGAAGGACCTGTAAATCTGAGATGACCCTGAAATGTACTTCAGATCAGGAGGCTCACGTTCAAACGCCTAAGGGCCCAGCAGGCTAGATCCATGATGGCAGAGGGCAGGAGGGGAAAATCGGAGAGGAGGGTCTGTGGGTAGACAGAGCATACCCGAACCTGGACCTTCCCTCCAGGATCACTGACTGTAGGAACAGAGACCCAGGGCAGCTATATCTTTGAATTTTTTTTTTCAAGTAAAGCTAGAAATTTGCATTTTTCTGAAAGTTTTTAGATACAGATAATGAAATTCTTTTCAAAATACACAAAAAGGTATTTTGCAAACTAACTCCATTTGGAGGCCAATTCTGGAGGCGGCCTGTCCGCCGTTTGCAGCCCTGGCTCTCGATAAAGAATCGCTTGAGTGAACCCTAAATTTAAGTTTTGGGAAATGTGCATAGATATATTCAGTGCTGTGGACACACAAGGGCAGAATTTAAATCTGAAATTAAACTAGAACACTAGGGTTAAAAATAACATCAAGGCATAAATCACCAAGAGAGAGTGAGTGAGACGGAAAAGCAGGGCGCCTCTCTAGCTAGCACCCAAAAGCCTAGGCAGGGGCCTGGTTACCAGTCCGCAAGTCCATCTGCAGCAGTGTCTGGAACAAGCTGGGGTGCCTGTCTCTCAGCTCCTTCTCCCAGGGCAACGCTCTGCACACCTCTGCTCTTCCATACCTGCGCTTGAGGTCCAGGTAGGAGTTATAGACGTCACCTACACAGAAGCACAAGACATCACCCCCTCAGGAGCGGCAAAGCTGTTATCCCTCTAAAAACTGTGCCCCGTCCCCCAAGGGGAGCTTGGAATAGAAGGTCAGGCTTAATGGTCCTGGATTTGGCTTCGGTCCTTGGGGGATTTGAAACTGGCTGTGACATCCCTGCCTTGGGGTCAGCACCGGGAACCAAATCCAAGAGAACGTGCCAAGGATGTTGATGGCTGTTGACTAATTGTACAGAATGAGCAGCTGGCCTCTGACTTGTGCCCAGGAGGCCAATATCTAGGCCATTTTGTTGGTATGTGTGTTGAAGAGCGAGGTCCAAGAGCCCCCACCCCCAAGATGGAGCCGTTGAAGACTAGGAAAATCTCCCTGATGCCACCAAGCAGGTCAGCATAGAGGGCTGGCTGGCTTTTGGACTCCGGGTCTCTCTCCTGGTGCCGTGTCAATTATCCAAAAGCGTTTCTTCTCTGGGACATTCCTATTCCTGTGTGTCTGCCCCCTCTCCTGGCAGCATCTGTGTTTGTGTATGATTCAGCAGTAAGTGGAGCAGCTGATCAGGACAGTCTATTCTTTGTCATCTTTTTATGCTCCCATGTGTATGGGTGGGGGTGCACATGGGTGGGGGTGCATACACGTGTGCACAGGCATGTAGAGGCAGGGGACAATCTTCGGTGTCGTTCTCAGACATGTATGTCATTTATCCTTTAAGATGTGGTCTCTCATTGTCCTGGGAGCTTGTCACTTGGGCTAGCCGGATTGGCCAGAGAGAGCCCCCCCCCCCCCCCCCCCCCCCCCCCCCGTCTCCTCCTCCCCAGGACCCAGCACTGGGATTACAGGTGAATGACATTGTGTTTAAATTTTTATGTGGGTTCTGGGCATGGAACTCAGGTCCTCATGCTTGCAACCACTTTACCAACTGGGCCATCTCCTTAGCCCAAGATAATCCAGGCTTTGCTTTTTAAATTTTAGATTTTTGTTTATTTATTTTATGTGTGCATGTATGTGGAGGGTGGGGGATCCTGTGTGTACCATAGTACTCAAGCAGAGATCAAAGGACAACCTTGGGAAGTCAGTTCTTTTCTTCTACCCCATGGATCCCAGAGACTGAATTTAGGTTGGCAGGTTTGGTGGTCGGTGCCTTTACCCACTGAGCTACATCGCCAGCCTGATAATCTGCTCTTGAATAGAACTGCAAAGTGTTGACCACCTGTCACCCTCTCCAACTGCGGTGTGACCCTGTCAGACTGGGGCATGACTGGGATACATCTATGCGCCCCGCTTCCCCTAGCCTGGGACTGCAAGTTCCAACTCTGGGGGTGCATAAGACATGCAGGCAAGATTGAGATACAGAACTTGCCCTTGCTGACGGCAAACATTTCACAGGGATTTCTTTTCCAGAAGGAACATATGTGACTAACTACGGCATCACCACATCCAACACGGAGATCTAAAGCACAGAAGAATTTACAAGTGCTAAATCTGAGCCTGGGACCCCGGGGAGACAAGACAGGACCAAACTCTGGCCACACCCTGAGTGAGGAAGGAGGCCCTGGGCAACATGGGCACCATGAACAGCAGTCTACTTGAGATTCATCCCTTCTGTCCAATTTACCAGTGCCTTCCTGAGCTGATTTTGAGAATTTAAGGATAAAACAGGGCCCCAGACAGGAAAGCCATTGTTCAGATATTAATGGCCTAAGACAAAAGTACACCATTGTATACAGTGATTTCTAGTGATTAATTTCCATTTTTCAGACCAGGCAAGGTTCGAAACATGCTCATTCGTCTGTATTCTTAAATAAGATCAGGTGTGGTGGGAGCTCTGACCAGTTTAGTTCTTGGATGCTGCTTGTGTTTTGGGGGGGGGGCGTGAGGGGGTGGGGATCAAGGTGGAATGCACCATCTGGTTCCTATCCATCTGTGGAAGGCTTCAGGTACGCCCGATCCTGCTGGTATCTGGGCCAAGTGGTACATGGGGTATGTTTCTATTTCAGTCACTCCCAGAGCAAAGCCAAGCATGTCCATGCAAATGCCAAGCTTAAAATCCCTCCCCAGCTCCGTACTTACATGTTTCTCGTCTCTCACCCTCGACCTGGACTGTTGCAGCATACGCAGATATGATTTCTTGGACCTCAGCACACCGCTCGTAATATAACTTGATTTGTTCAGCCAGCTCCTTCTGAAGGAAGGGATTATGAATCTGCAGGAAGGGCAAGAAATCGCATGAACGACAAGTCATCAGATGCCCACCGGCTAGTACGTAGTCGGGTGTGTTCAGCTGACGGAGGTCTCTCGTTGACATCACCAGCCACCATCTCACTTGGATTTGCAAACTAATGCCCTGAGGATCAACTCAAGGCCATGCCAGCTCCGGCTTCCGGTGTCCCACCATCTCATCTGCAAAGCTCCTTCCACATCAGTGTGACCCAGAGACCTGTTCCCCCTCCACATGCAGAAATGCAGAAAACCGTATTTATCTCCATTTCCAAATCTTACCCAGCGATGCTAATTCTACCCAAGCTGGGCCTGCCACCTGAGGCCCTCCTTCCTTCTGCCTGGCAGCCCCCCTCAGTCTGCAAGAGCCCATGCAGGGCCACTGCCCCAAAGCACAATTCCCTACAGCCCTAAGTGTGGCCAGATGCACACATGCACCTCAGTGAGCCCAGACACATGGGAATTAACTCAAGTCACGTGACTTTCTATGACAAACAGGTCTAAGTCCTGAAGAGCAAGCCCCTCAGGACCAGGGGAGTTATTCTTAACTCTGCGTGTTTTCAAGTGCACGTCTGTACCAGAGAGAGAGAGAGAGACAGAGACAGAGACAGAGACAGAGAGACTCATGAGCTGGGCTCACTGGTTGTAAACAGCAGTGGTTTCTTTTGTGTTTATACAGAAGGATCCAAAACGTTAAACCACATCAGAGGAGGAGGAGGATTTTTTTTTTCTTTTTTCTTTTTGGTTTTTCAAGGCAGGGTTTCTCTCTGTAGGCCTGGCTGTCCTGGAACTTACGATCCTCCTGCCTCCACCTCCTTCAGCAAATCCTTCTGGTGTGCATCATTGCACCCAGCAGGAGTAGGTATTCTTAGTAAAATGTTTATTTCAGTTTCATATATTAATACATAGATATGTGTTTGTGTGTGGGGGGGATGTGTGTTATTCATGATATTAAATAGACTAGCTTCAAAACAATTTTTAAAGCTGGGTCTGTTGACACACATCTGTAATCATATCTACTCAGTAGACTGAGGCAAGAGGATCAAAAATTCAAAGTCTGCCTGAACTCCAGAGTGAATTCAAGGCTAGCTTGAACAAGTTACTGAAAACTTGTCCCCTCCCATTTTTTTTAAAGTTTTTTAAGAAAGGAAAGAGTCTAAATGTGGAGAGAAAGCTCAGTGGTAAAGTGTTTGTCTAGAAAGTATAAAGCCCAGTGTTCAAACCCCAGTACCAAAGAATATTATTTTGTTTTTGTGAGACAGGATCTCCTGCATCCCAGGTTGGCATCAAATTGGATCTTGAGCTCTTGATCTTTTTGCCCCAACCTGCAGATGGCTGGCATTACAGGTGTGCTCCACTGCATGCCACAACAGCAAAGTGTTTGAAAATCACCCTAATCCATCTTGCTTGCCCAGGATCTGGCAAAAAGTAGGTACTCTGAAGTGTTTACTGAACAAATGAATACATGAGTTTTCTTCTCTTTGACATCTCAAAGACAGGGAATCAGGCATCCTATCTGTTCTTGTTGCGTCTTTGTGCGGACCCCACAGGACAAGGGGGAAGAATCCCCTCTCAGACATTTGGCGGGGTCCCCAATCTGTGACGAGGCTGCATGGTAGGGAGTCCTGTGTGGAATAGCCCTCTGAGGGAGTGTTAGGATGTGTGCTCTAGGTATAGTAACTTCAGCTTGGGATCCAAAGTCCTCTTCAGCCTGACCTGCTGTGCTCTGGCCCACCCCAGCATGAGCTGAGGATGGGCTTCTGCTGAGATCAGTGAAGGACTGGCGGACGGGCACCATGGCTTTAATTTGCTGGAGTATCGCATCTTCCGATACTTTAAATAATTGCGTAGAAAAGAAGCTTTACCAAAGAACTAAGATTCTCTCCTTTCATTAGCTTAATCACTGGATAGGCAACAGCCTGATAAAAATCTACTCTATAATTAAGCTAGTAGTTATTAAAACAGAGGAAGTAAATGGTTTCCATTTTATGAGTACTAAATGAACCGCACGGTAACAGAAATCTATTATTGGGCTGGCTCAGGGGAAGCCTCAATATTAATTATGTTTGGTGGCTGAGCCCAGGCATGGTTCAGTCCGCTTGGGTAAATCTTTTGTTTACACTGTGTTTCCTGCCCACAGCAGCCCACCATCACACACACACACACACACACACACACACACACACACACACACACTCCTGGCAAACTTCTTGATTCCCCGAGGCTCACCTGTGCTGGGTGTAGGCTGCGGAGGCGATAGTATTTCACGGGTCCAAAGAATCCTTCGATGCCTGCCACGTACCTGCTCCCTCCAATAATGAAGTATCCAGCTGTGTCGTTATAATAGAAATCTTCCTGGAAGCTAGAGAGGAGCGCAAAGGGTTGAGACAGCCTTGGGGTTGGGACCTGGTTATTTACGAAGACACCACACCCCTTGACCTAACTCATTTTGCCACCAGCCTCTCACTCTGGTTTTCAGCCGATGAGCCTGCTGCAGGGTCAGGTGGACTTGGGCTAGACCCAGCTCAGCTGTCAGCAACTGCGTGAGCCTGGTTCCAGTCACCTAGTCTCCAGAGACTACTGTCCTTTGTAAAATGGTATTTCCCCATTTAGCGCATTTTTAGGATTTTATGCAGTTTGGTCCCTTGTAAACACCCAATATCCACTGCTGAGGTTGGTGACACTTTGGAATCAGCGGAAATACTGAGAATTGTTCTCCTTCAATATTTTGTTCTAAAAGGCAAAGTATTTTTTTATTGAGTAAACAGCAAGTAGATTAAGGAGAAACTTAAAATATAGATTATTTGATAAGGAGGAGAAGTTAAATTTGTTGAGGAGGAGGCATGTATAGCAAGGTCAAAAGGTCATGGCCAGAGACAAGAGACCAGCAGCAATAGGTGATACGCTCAATGTCCACATTTCTGGGAAGGGCTTGAAGCATCCGAGAGGAGACAGAGTCAAAATGGGTGGCATGTGTAAAGTGCATGAAGGTGCTTCTTGTAGTGCTCTTCATAATCAATACTGGAGAACTCCAGGTGGACCTCCTGGTGAGGGATGACCAGCCAGCCAGCCTCAGGCATGGCTTTACTTACTATGTAAATTGAAAAAGAGGGCAAAGTCTGAAGACAAAAATATGCTGCTAAATTTAAAAATGAAGATGCGGGGGTGAGGGAGCTAATTGATACATACACAAAGCCCTGGGTTCAAGCCCCAGCCCCACATAAACCACGCAGAGCAGTACAAGTCTATAACCCCAGCGCTCAAGAGGAAGAGAAAGGAAGGTAGGAAATTCAAGGTCATCGTCAGCTACACTGTGAGTTCATGGCCAGTCTGAGCCACATGAAACAGAGAGAGAGAAAGAAAGATGGGGGGAGGGAGAGAAAGAGAGAGGGAGATGAGAGAGAGAGAGAGAGAGAGAGAGAGAGAGAGAGAGAGAGAGAGAGAGAGA
>CABHPP010001656.1:68595-80956 GCA_902168425.1 Peromyscus attwateri | reverse complement strand
AGAGAGAGAGAGAGAGAGAGAGAGAGAGAGAGAGAGAGAGAGAGAGAACCTTCACCTTCCCCAATCCATCAAGGCTGAGATTCTGAAGAGACAAATACACATCAGGGAAGCCCTTCTCCACCGGTGTTATGTGTGCCTAAGCTAACGCGTTTCTAAGCGCTAGCTCTATGATAATGGTTGCCACCCAATCAAGCCCATTTCCTCCCCTCCCCTGCCTCCTCCCTGGCTAGGTTACACCTCTAGAGAGCAGGGTCTTGCTGAAAGGCAGTCAGTCCATCTCTGTCCTGGAATAACCCCCGGCTGCCTGGCTTCCCTGACCCACTTGTCAGAAGCTGGCTGTCCCCCTGGCTCTTGGCTTCCTCAGCTCCCTGGCTTCTGGCGGCCTGCCTGTCAGTTTGTTCTCTCTTCCTGGCTTCCCATCTGCCCTCTCTGCCCGTGGCTCTCTCCTCCTTGCCTGGCTTCTCACTTGATACTTGTCTTGAGTACCCTGCTGTTCACATATGCTCTGGTCACGCCGTCACCTCGTCCTAGTTTGCTTGTAAATAGGTAACAAGTGCATGCGGTTTCAGAAGTCAAAACGAAGGAAAAGAGTGAAAAAGAAGATAGATAGAGTCAAGCCTTGCCTCCAGCTCTCCCATTATTTACTCCAGCCTCTACTCCCCACCCTATGGGGAAATAGTTTCATTAGTTTATTGAATATATTTCAGAGTGTGTGCAGATAAAAAAAAAATCCGCTTTCTCTACACAGAAACTATTCTCTCTCTCTCTCTCTCTCTCTCTCTCTCTCTCTCTCTCTCTCTCCTCCTTTCAGGAGAGATCATAAAGTTAAACTCTGAGAGCTGAACACACTCTGTTTTTCAGGACCTTGGAAAGACTGGAATGTTCTAACAACTCCCGTGGGAGTGCTTGGTGCTGAATGGATGAGGAGCTTTATTAATGAACCAGCTTGCTTGAGGTCCCCATTTTCTGCGACTCTATTGGCCGATGCTCACAACACGCTGGGGTGCTCCCTAGTAGAGGCTCTCTGGAGCCCTCATCACCTCCCCCTCCGTTTTAAGCATGGAACTCACAACGTCTATTTATAGAGTTGTTGTGAGGGTTGACTGGATACAGGTTGAATAGCCAAACGCTTCCCATCAAAAGCGTTGTAGGTTTCAGAGGGCTCGGACACTCCAGTGCACGCACAGACGCAACGGGTTGAATATCCTGACTCAGAAAAATCTAAAAATCCCCAAATGCTCTGAAATCGGAAATGTCATAAACATCTAAAGTGCTCTAACGTCTGATGTGACACTCAGAAATTGCCAGATTTTGAGCATTCAGGTTTTAGATTTTTGGATCCTCAACAGTTAATACACAAAGTGTGTAGTGCAGTGTTGGGCACGTGGTAGACACCATGGCCGTTAGTGACAGGTGTGATTACTCATGTCACTGCTGGACTTCTGCTCCCACTATCCGAGGCACATGCTTACACCAAGATGTGTTTATTTCTCCAACAAAATGCTGCCAACTATGTGTTCATTGTAATCCTGGCATTTACTTCAAAATGCAATCCATTAAATTACATATGGGGAACCGACAGTTCCTTCTATTACAGAGCAAGTTAGGCTGGGTTTGTAATCCCAGCTACTCAGGAAAATGAGTCAGAAGGATCAAAAGTTCAAGGCTGTGTTGGCTAACGTAGTGAGACTCTGTCTCAAAACATAACAAAAATGGTTCCATGGTAGAACCATGTGGGCCAAGCATGCAAGACCCTCTATATTCAATCCCTACTACCACACACACACACACACACACACACACACACACACACACACACGCATGCACGCACACACGCACGCACGCACGCATGCAGGCACGCACGCACGACGCACGCACGCTTGCAAATTCATTATTACTTTGAATAGACTCAATAAAGGCAAGTTATTTTAGTCATGGAATTATGACAAATAACTGTGAAATATTGTCAAGATAAACTGAAGAAATCTCAAAGGGTTTGAGCCTCAAACTGTCTCAGTGTCTTCTTTCTTCCTATTTGGGAAGGGAGAGAACAAATTGTGTGTGGTTTCTGCAAGAAACGAAACCCATAGCAAACTCCAATTTTCAGAGCAAAAGGAAGGCCCTGTCTAGAGAGTTGAGTACAAACTTATACAGCAGTCCCTAATCACTCAGGGGGTGCAGCCCAAGAACCCCAGCAGATGACTGAAACCTTATATTGCTTCAAACCCTGCCCATGTTGGTTTCCTGTCCCTGCAGCTCCACATCTATGATAAGCTTTAATTAATAAACTCCACACAGTAAAGGATGAATAACAGCAAACGATAACGTAGAGCCATTAGGGCAGCATACTAGAATAAGCATATGCAGGTGTGGTCTCCTTTCAAAGTATCTTTTGGTGCTGCACTCATCTTTCTCTTGTGAGGGAGGTGATACTTGGGAGAAGCATGTAACAGCTCCCCTGGGGCTTCGCGATTCCCAGCGTCACTACTCTTGTGCTTCGGGAAATTTTTAAGTAGATTGAGGATGGTATCAACACTGATATAGTGACAGTGGGTGTGATAACTGAAGACCAAGAGAAGTAACGGGCAGGTAGCACCCACTGCGTGGATACATGAGAAAGGACAAGGCACGAGAGCACAGATTTCATCCTGCTACTCATGACAATAAGCACTTTAAAATGCACACGGTGTTCACTTCTGGAATTTTCCATTTAATAGATTTGGACCACTGCTGACTGCACATAAGTAAAACCATGGGAAGTGAACCCCTGGATAAGAGAAACTACTGTGTGTTTTTAAATTAGCACAAGATGCTTAAGGTAAGGGTCCTTGCTTTTACTGTTTTATTTTTTCCCACCTAATAACAAGTTATTCGGTCTCGATGTCATTGCCCACTAATTTCTAAATTGTCATCACGTTCAACCTTCAGTAGATATGTCTAGCTTGGTCTCCATCTGCATCTCTACATCATGTTTCCACATTTTTCTCCTGTGAAATTCTCAGTGTTTGCACAAGATTGCAAGAGAACCCTTATACTGTGCACAGTTTGATGGTCATCAATTTCCCTGACATGAAAGCTGAGCTAGACTCTTCCAGAGCTCGGACTAGTCTCTTTGGGAAACCGCAGACACTCTGGCAAACTATCTTTCCTCTTATCTGGACATAGAGGGCCCTGGTTTATTACCGAAGAGCACCAGAGTCCAGAAGATTCACAGACGTTGTTAGATAGGCCCCTGTTCAGAATTAGGAAACAGTCAGGCTTGCAGTTTCATAGAGAGGAGACTTAAGGACCCCTCACCTCTGATCATAGTTTTTGTCTGATGTCAATTTCTCAGGACCTGATATGAGTTCTGACACTCTCAAGACACTTTATTCATTTCTTCCTAGCATTTCCAATAGACTATAACTTTAAATTTATTTGTGAATTTATTGTTCAATATCACTCTCCTTTATTGATTTTTTTTTTCAGTTTCCTGAAAATGGGGACTGTATTCCCTCTGTTTACCTTCTCCTGCAGCCCCAGAATTAAGTCTTGTGTCTGGCCTGTGAAATTTTCTCAGTAAGTATGGGATGGACGGATGGATGGACGGATGAATGGACGGATGGATGGATGGACGGACGGATGGATGGATGGATAAGTCACTCATATCCTCTTACTTGTACCCAGCACCGAGTCACTGAACACTCAATTTCTGTTTCTATGACACTACCCCCACCTTCATGGAATAAAGCTGATACCATGTTTACACTCCAAGAGCAAAGAAGAGAGCTTGGAAGCTGTCTTTATAGTACCAGGGAGCCTGAAATGAGATGCTATTCTCTTCACTGGCTTGCATCACTGTAAAAGTGGGGCTCCAGTTGAGAGTCTCTACACCCGCTCGCAGAAACCCCAGGGGAGGGTTGCATACCTTGTGGACCTGGCTTTACCCAAGCTGTTCTATTGGCGGGTGTCTTGGCGGTGGGGGCACATTGTGAAGGAGCCCTAGATCCTGTCGGGCTTCTCTATCCCTTGAATTAGTCCCTGAAGCCACTTCCACAAAGAAAACCAGCCTGTGTTGGATGTTTTCTGCCAGTTTTGGGACACCTTAAGACTTCTGCTTTATCCTTAGCCTCATTCTCTACGTTTCCGTATAGCTATCAACTTACTCTTGACCTTTTCGCAGCTAAGCCATGATA
This sequence comes from Peromyscus attwateri, assembly GCA_902168425.1. NCBI lineage: Eukaryota > Metazoa > Chordata > Mammalia > Rodentia > Cricetidae > Peromyscus > Peromyscus attwateri. The sequence goes on along the minus strand of CABHPP010001656.1, from coordinate 76,781 downwards.
CATTCTCAGCCTTTCTGAAAATCCCTAATCCTTTAATCTGGCCACAAAAAAACAAGAACCGTTCTAAGCTCCTGGAGCCTACTAGAAAGCAGTTGGATTTACATGTAAACAGGAACGGTTGCAGAGAAGAGTGTGTCTTCTATTCCCACCCTCAACCCCTCTCTGCTCTGGTTTCTTCAGTAGCTGGTTTCTGAGGGAATCTGGGGATGCAGCTATAATGGGGTTCCCCAGATACCTAAGGAAGGCTGTCTGCGGTTGACAATATAAAACCCACTGTTACATGTGGATATAGGAGCAAATCCAGAAACAACAAAACACAAGGCAAGGACCCCAGTTCTCAGCTTCTGCTAGTCATGTGGAGATAGTCGGGGGGGGGGGTGTGAAAAGCGCCCATATCAATAGCTGCACACATTTCAAGTCTAGATTATGAACATAAATATGAAGACTGTCTGCTTTTATGCGCTACACTATGCCAAAGTTTCCAGCCGTTCACAATGAGCAACATTAATACTTGGATTTATTTTCTTTAGAATCCTTCATAAAAGATAATTTTCAAAGAAAATAAATTACAAAGTGCTACAAAGGAAGAATTTATGGTGAGATTTGGAAAAAAGATTGACTACTTTCCCTTGCTCAGTACCAAAATATATATTTCATATATATATATATATATATATATATATATATATATATGCAGGAAAAATAGATGCCTTGTAAAATTAAAAAGTACAAAGTCTAGCTTGGGCCCAGAGATGGTTCAGTGGGTTCATAACACATTGGTGCACTTACCATCAATCCTGACCGACCACTTGAGTTTGATCTCAGGGACCTACATGGTGGAAGAGGAGAACCAACTCCTGTAGATTATCCTTTGACTTCCATATGGACATGGTGGCCGACCTACACATGTCCCACATGGCTGACCTCCACATGTACGCCACAGTATCTGTACACAAGCATGTGCACACACACACATGCGGGCCGCGCGGGGGCGGGGGGGGGGGGAAGGAAATAGGGGATAAAAACGTAAAGACAAGAACAAACTAAAAACAACCAAAAAAAAAAAAAAGTCTGTCTTGGAAAAGCTGAAAGGGGTGTGTAGAACACCCTTCCGGTTGAGGGCTATAGCATGAAGACTACAGCATGAAGTAGCTGTAGAGCAGTCTACTTTGAATGAAAACCACACTTACCTAATGGTCTGATTATGGTAGCTTTTCAAGTCCCATCCAATGCTGGCAGTGACCACTATCTATGTTGGGAGAGAGAGAGAAGCGTCAGGTAGGTATGCACACCCCACGCTATAAATACATACGGTCCTTGGTATAAATTACTCATGGAATGTGCTTGTCAGTCTCCTGATTAATTTCTACAAAAATAAAATTAACAGTTTACTAGCCCTGTGTATATTTTAAGACTTAATAAATTTAGCTTTCCCAAATGACTGGATGGTGTGTCTAAAAATATCTACAATGCAGTTTCTGCCAGTGGGTTTTGGATGCTTCCAGACGTCAAGCCAGAGGTTGATTGGATGTGTCTGTGCTTCTAAACTCATAAAGAAGGCGAGGAAATACATCTGGCAGTACAAGCTGGTTTTGAAGTTTTACGGATTTTATTAGAGCCATCGGGGAGATAAGACACGTGCTGTATGATCTTCATGGCTTGCTGGTCCCACCTCTTGTCCCCTAAGCAACAACAGTCATCACCCTCATTTCAGCGAGGACAGTGTTCTTCTCATGATGTTATGTGCTGTCTCAAGTAGGTTCTTCTTAGACCTAGGGATACTGCGTGAGTCCCTGGACTAACGGGGACACACACTTTTACTCTAACACTTCCACGAGAAGTATTTAGGGAATGTGTCCTGGCCTTTTTTTAGAGTCCCAAAGGCTTAGAGACTACCCTTTGCCTGCAGAAGACAAACTAAACCACTAGAAATCAGCCCTACCAGTCATGGGAGGCAGTGAGAAGAGAAAATGACTCAACCAGTTGTCTCTCTTAGCAACCATTTACCTTTAAGTGAGGGATTCACTTGGCCAAAGCAGTGAGCGTAGCAATCCCACCAGAAGTCTGGACCTATGTCCATGAAGGGGTCCAGATGAAGCAGAAAGAAAGGCAAGTCTGGAAGCATCTGAAACCCACTGGCAGAAGAACGCAAACACACACACACACACACACACACACACACACACACACACACACAGCCTTGCTTGTCTTTCCACCTTTCTGCCCTTTCTATGCCTCTGTGGCTTCATCCCACCACATACACATTACACCATGCAGCTCATTTCTCTATCTAAGGGACTATACTCTTTGGTTGATGAACATTACCTATGATTCTCTACCGCCTTGCAAGCTTAAGTCCAAATCCAAGGTTCTGCAATTCTAGTCCCAAAGATGCAAATTTTCTTCCATTAGTTTTCTATTATCCCTCAAGTTTGTATTTCCAAAATCAAATTTTGGAAATTTGATTCCTAAATGTATGTGTTGATGGTATTTGGAGGTGAAAACTCTGGGATTCATATTCTAGGAAGCCATGAGGCTAGGACCCTTTGACGGGATCAGCAGCTACCTAAGAAGAGAGGGCCCAAAAGGTTTTTCAATGGGTAAGGGTGGGGCCACCAAGTCTGAGGACCCCAGTTTCATTCCACATAGTGGAAAGAGAGTCTTGACTCCCATAAGTTATCCTCTCTGATCTCCATATATGTCCTGTAGCATCTGAACACCAGCACTCACATATAAAAATCATACATACTCACTAAAATAAATATATATGTATGTAGATGTGTTTAAAACATTTAAGAAGAAGAGAAAGAGAGATCTGAGCCAGAATATTCTCTCTGGCTATCATCTAGTGATGCCCATGACATGTTGTAATGCAGCAAGAGGCCTCTCACTGGATGCCAGCAACAGCTTTCAAAACTATGAGGAATTAACTTCTTTGTCTCCAGGTAGTCGGTAGCAACAGACTAACACTAGTCAACTTGGCTTATCTGTGAACTTCCCAGTCATGTGCAGAAAATCCCCCTCCTTTCTTCTCCTTTTAAAATTCTGCCCAAACATCAAAACCTTGTACACGAACGCTTTCCTGAGCATCCCAGCATGGAACGCTGTCTTCCTTCTAGAAATCAATATGAATCATTTGGCAATTAAGCTTGCTTTATGACTTCTCTTCACGTGCTTAATGTTACTTCCATAAATAGTCTATAAGTAACTGGAGCCCGGTGCCTTGCATACAGCAGGTGCAGAATAAGATCTATGAATCTGCTCTGATGATTCGATGCCTGTCTTGGTGACATATCATGTGCCTCACATATATGGGCATGGGTGACATGGACCTCAGCCATGTTACTGAACTTTTTTTTAAAGAAAAAAAAATAACACATGAAAATTCCCAGCTGGCATCTCAGCCTTCTCAGGAAGGCAGCAAGAACCAACCTGATTAATTTTTTTTCTCTTCGGAAAACAGAATTGTGGGAACCTTAAGCACAAGGGAGGACCATGCATTACCTAAGGCACGAGACAAATAAAATGTCTCCTCCAGTTTTGTTCCAGGAAAATCACAAATCAATAGGAAAAGCTGATGAGAAAATAAAGTAACCAGAAAAAGGCTTGCATGCCAGCCTTGCATCGATGGAGAAATGGAATCATCTTCAATTACAACAACAGATTTCCCACAATCCATAAAAATCTCTGTTACGGGGGTTTGGAAACAGTTATGAGCAATGTTTTATGTACAAAATAGATAAAGACCCTCCACCCTCCACAATCATCACTTACACGCGTTGGTTATTATGAGTGTGTTTAGTGCCAAACGTAAGCAATTGTTTCAACTGCCAAAAGCAGTCAAATCATTTCTTAGCTGAACTAGCCAATAAATTCCCTAAAAAAAAAAAAGTTGTAGATCTAAGAAGGCCATGTAAACATGGCCAATGTGTTTTTGACACACTTATGTGCACGAAGCCGATCTCCCTAGGGGAGAAGAACTGAATAACTCAGGTAATTGTGGCTTCAGAGCTGGCTGTATTATTTACTCCTTCACCATAGAGTGGAGTAGAAGCACTTTAAAAGTTAATTAAATGGGATGAGACTCTTATGATTTAAACTTCCATCTATAAAGTTCGATTTAGCAAGTGTGTAATTGTAACGAGCTTATCATTTGCCAAATTCCCTCCCAGGTTTTGTAACTCTCTGGGTTCACAGCAATGTTTAGCTCAAAAGAGATGCTCCCATGACTCCAGGCAGAGTGATGCAGAGATACCTGGCCTCCGTTGAAAGAGATATCCAGTCGGAGCCACTCCTTCAGAGGGAGGGTGAATTTTGTTTTTACAGCCAGGTCCTCTCCTTTGACAAGATGCATTTGAATGTGCAAACCACCTACAAGGAAGAAGAAAGGTCATGACATTGGCAAGGAGCACCTTATGGTATGTGAAGAGGCGATGCTTTTTCAATAATTCTCCTAAAGAAGTTACAAGAATAAATCACATTCTCCCCCCCACCCCCTTTAAACAAAGCCAAGCCAAGCCAGGTGCAGTGTGTTGCACACCTGTAATCCTAGCACCAGAGGCTGAGGCAGGAGATTGGAGAGTGATGGTTCCAGTCCAGTCTGCCTTAAGTTCCCACCTTCCTACATAGGGGAGCTTTGAGAAAGAAAGAAAGAAAGAAAGAAAGAAAGAAAGAAAGAAAGGAAGGAAGGAAGGAAGGAAGGAAGGAAGGAAGGAAGGAAGGAAGGAAAGAAGGGCAAAGCAAAAACCAAACCAAACCAGCAACACCCCCAAAATGCACTATACATGCATTCTTTGTAAATAAGGTATTTATTTTGAGCCCCTAAGGGGAGAAACAAGACTTGATTTGGAGCTTACGGTTGGTTCCCTATGGTCTTGTCTGCATAAACAACACCCAGTTTCTATTTTCAATTTCTATTTCCAAATGAACAGAAAACAAAGACACCTTTGTCTAACAACCTGAACCCAAGGCTCATCTAGATCTCATAAATTTATTTTCCCAACTTTACAAGTTGTCATAATTCCACAATCATTTCTGGTAAGATTACTTCTCCAAGTCTACCCAAAAAATAATCAACTTGGTTTTTTTGGGTTTTGGTTGTTTTGTTTTGTTTTGTAGAAGGAACATGCCTTTCTTTCTCCATTCCTATTTTGTTGGATTCCACATCTAAGTGGCATAATTACAATGCCCATACAATAACCACTGACTGCTTGCAGAATAATGTACATTTTAACCTCATAGAGCTGCAGTGCTGACAGTATCTTCCTTATCCCAGACAGATGTTTCTGCCAGGAGAAAGAGTATGAGAAAACTACAAGATTGTTTAGAGGCTCTGTTTATACTCACCCTCTTCTGTAAGGAACACAGAAGGTGTGCCGTACATCTCATTAGAATCAACAAAGTACAGAATTCCACAGAGACTGGCCTCGCAATAATGGAGTAAATAAAGCCACAGTGAAACGGTAACCCTAAAGGAGGGAGGCGGAAGAAAATTCTGCAGATTGATATCATCCAAGAACAGGTAATTACAGTTAACAATGACCAAGTAAATTGCTTTCTTTCTAACGAAGGGGTGGGTTTGCCTTGGTGTTCATCATGGGAGATCAGCTTGCAAAGCCTGAGATTTTGAGACAAAGGAGGTAGTTATAGTAACTGAAAAGATTGGAGTTAAGCTCCTTTGTACAAAACTCGCTGACATTCTACCTTGCACCAAAACTGTTCCGGGGCTCTCTGAGATGCTCACGTGCCAGCAATTTGAATTCTTGATTGAGGCTGATACAGCAAGACAGTGAATAAAAATACGGATTTTTAATAAGAGGCAATGTGATAAGGAGCTATTTTAATATCTGTGATTAAAAGGTTAAAAAAAAAACATAATTAGGGCTTTTTGAGCAATTTTGTTTCTTTCAAAGATAAAAGCCCCAAATGTAATGCTCTGCAAATGGCATCTCCACGTGACATGTGGACACAAATGCACCATCTCAACACTCGCATTACGGTGTTTCGGTAGCCCAGTTCCGGCCCACTGATATGGCACAACTCATCTAATTATTCCGTCCCTGCATGGGGCTATTTCAGTTGGGGGAGGGGAGGACACTATGACAGAGTAGACGGCTCAGTTGGTCAAGTGTTTGCTTTACAAACACGAAGACTTGGGTAAGATACCCAGCAACCCGGGCAAAAGGCCAGCAGCCACGCTGCCTTCTTTCAACCCCAGCCCTGGGGAGGCAGAGACAGGAGAATCCCTGGGGCTCACTGGCCAGCCCACCCCAGTTGGCAAGTTCCAGGCCAGTGATAAACCCTGCCTCAAAAACAAGTCGGACAGCTCAAATTGAACAGCCGAAGGTTGACCTCTGGCCTCCAAATGTACGCGCACACATATCTGCCTGCACACATACAAAACTCATACACACCCACACGCATAGAGAAGGGGAAGAATTGTACATCTGTGATTTACAGAATGAGGCTAAAATAACAGGTCGCAAACTCAATTAGGACAGTTTGAGTCAAGATACATGATACACTCATCACTCAGGAAATATTTGCTAAACACTTGTGGGAGGCTCCACACCGTGCTGGAGACAAGGAACAGGGAATCAACACGTGTATGACAGACACATGACTCAATGTCAAACAAATGCATCCCGCTCTCTTGATTTAGCCCAGTAGCTAATCTGAAGCCCGGGTTACGACAGCAGTGGCTCTCAGTTCTTTCGGGGGGTACAGCCAAAGAACTCTATCAGAATATTCTGGGCTTGGTAAGCTGGCCTTGAAGTCAGTGTCACAATATGCAAACAGATGGTGTCACAGACTTCCCTCCTGACCCGCCCAGCTGAGCAAGCTCATGAAGATAAGTTATTACAAGGAAGCTTAGCGAGAACATACGCTCGGTGAGTGACTCAAGATCTTTTTACCGCCAGCAGCACAGGAAGAATTAAATCACTCGGCTAAATCCATCTGATCGGAGGTGAGCTAGGAGCCATTTCCAGCATCTTAGGCTCAGCAGAAGGAAAAATAGATGTGAATTCTGCTGAAATCAATGGAGGAGATCAGAGGCCCAGAGTGTTCTAGCAGCTCATCCAATCTTCTAGGACGGAACGGGCCAAGGCCACGACTACAATCTGTGCTGGCTTTGGATGGCTGCACTTGAAGCCTCAGAAGACCTGAGCCTCAACACCTCGCTGCCTGCTCATGCCATCTCTGGGACCAGCCCAGAAAGATGGAGGAAAATGGAAGGCTCCCTTGTGCAGAAATAATTTCCATGTACATTAAAGTTTCCTGGTTCTCCGATTCTCTTGAAGCATTTGTGCACAGCGCCTTGCCAAGCTGTGTCTTTGGAAGGAGTTTTCCCCACTAGCTGCCAGGTGGTCAGATACAAACAGACCCACCCCACTAGCTCACGACCTGCCCTCCTTACATGGGGTAGTCCACGCGCTGGCTTCGAGTGGCCTCCAGCTCTCGGTTCTGGAACCTCGGGAGTTTCTTCACGATGCCAGTGTTTTCTCCACTGGAGGCATACGGGAAACTGAGGAGGGCAACTGCATCTGTAACCATCACAGAGTTCACCTTCAGTTCTCTCCAGAGAAGCACCCCTTCCCAAGGCACACCCTTCCTGGCACCCCGGGCTCCCAGTTCCAGCCAAACTGTTAAAGCAATAGCCTAAAAACGTGATCAAGCATTCACGGAACACAGAATCTAAACCAGGAACCACCATGCTAACTAAACACATCAGCAAGATTGTCTTCATTCGTTGTCATTACAACTTCAAGTTTTTGTTACTAGTCCCATTCTGTGTTACGTTCACAAAGTTCAGAAGTGATAAGGACATCTATCTGTCTGTCTATCTATCTATCTATCTATCTATCTATCTATCTATCTATCTATCTATTCATTCACCCATCTATCCATCTATCTATGCATCTATGTATCTATCTATGTATCTATGTATGTATCTATGTATGTATGTATCCATCCATCCATGTATGTCTGTATGTCTGTATGTCTGTCTGTCTGTATGTATGTATGTATCTATCTATCTATTCATCCATCCATCCATCTATGCATCTATGTATCTATGTATTTATGTATCTATCTATCCACCCATCCATCCATCTATCCATCTATGTATCTACGCATGTGTGTATGTATATATGTATGTATGTATGTATGTATGTATGTATCTATCT
>CABHPP010001656.1:46170-68585 GCA_902168425.1 Peromyscus attwateri | reverse complement strand
TATGTATGTATCTATCTATCTATCTATCTATCTATCTATCTATCTATTTTCTCTGTGGCACTCAAGGACCTTGTACAGGTAGGCAAACACTCTGCCATAAGTTACATCTTCAGCTGGCTTTTGTGTTCTTACCCACATTGCATACAGCCCTTTAATGCTGGGGAGAGCCTTTTCAATTTGTGTTATAGTTATCACGATGTTAACACTTTGACAGAACTCATGATGGTACAGTCAGTTTATAGCAGTATCAACATTACACATGTATTACCTTATTGAATCCTCATTATCATGACCAGACTACAGATGGGGAAACAGAGGCACAGTTTGCCAGCGTACTAACATTTGGTGTATGCCAGGCTGCGTGACAAGCACAAGGGTAATATCACTAAACTTCACAGCAAATGACCAAGTGGGTCCTTGAGCACAGCACTTGACAGATGAAAACCTGAGCCTTACAGAGGGATAAATAAAAAGAGAGGGGGCTGGGGTTCAAACTCAAGCAATTTGGTTGTAGAATCGGTGCTTTTGAATTTACACTGCTTTTTGTATTATTCTGGTTTTGTAGTTCTGGGGATCAAACCCAGGCTACATGCACACCCAGTCACTAATGTATATCAGCCCCATTTTGGTTTGGATTCCATTTCCACTCAACATATTACCTCTGCACGAAATACCTAATTGCATCCCTGAAAACGGAGACGGGTTCCACTTTCTTTCACAAGCATGGGGCTCTAGAGCATATGTATATCCACAACAGATCTTCTAGAGGAAACCAGGCTCTTGGGTTCTTTATCTAACATCTACTGTTTTAATGAAGGCTAAGTATACATTTCTATTTTCCATATTCCCTGGACCTAGGAATAACTATGCCTTTCTCCTTCTTAAAATGAATGCTCCTGGGTTTAAACATCCATAATTCAATGATGGAAACCCACTCTTCCCGGGACTCCTGGAGAGAAGAGCTGGTTTCTGTAAGATTCATCAAATACATAGTATTGGCACATATTACAGGTTCCTCAGCCTGGGAGGCCAGGCGCCTCAGCTCACTTCCCAAAGAGATACAAACTTTAGTAAGTGTAGAAGTACCTTGAGTTTAATATGATCTGAAAATCCCAAAAGCAGTTTTTAGAATCGCCAGCCCTTGTATATATATTTAATAGGATTAAGTAAGCCAGTTCCCCCAAAGCATCTAAATCATGACATGAATTGGAGCTCCATTTGGGCACAGAGGACTTGCTGGTCTGTTATGAGGGCGATGATGGGGACTGTAAATGGAAATACTGCAGAGGTCTTTAGACTCCGAAGATAGTTCATCAAAAAGATTGATTTTAGCTCACCCTTGGCTTGGCTTCTATGTGTGGAGGGAAGTAGAAGAGGCCAGACAGCCACATTTGTGCCAGGAAGCCTGAAGCACACAAGAAAGCAACCTCACACAGGAAAATGAAGCTTCGTGAAAGAGGTTTTGCTCACCCTGGGATCAAAGTGCCCTGCAGCCAGGGTCTGTGGAGGGAGAGCTCTCAACCCAAACAGCTAAAATAACTTTGCAAAGATACATAGTTTTGGTGCCCAACCAAGTCAAAAGCACAGGCATTTTCTTATCAGCTCTGTAGATTTAATAGTTCTGCTGTGTTTTTCCCTCTGCATCATCTTATGTGTCCTTTACAATCAAAATTAATTGGCAAGTATGACATTTCAGAATCCATCTAGGACAGGAGAGCACATAGGCTTGCAGTCCATTAGCTGACAGTGGCTGTTGGGAATATCAGACAGAGATGTTCTTTGACTTATGATGGGACTATGTCCTCAAAAATTTCAATGGCAAAAATTAAATATAAAAAATGCACTTAATATTCTAATCTACCAATCATTAGCACTTAGCCTAGTCTATCTTAAATGCACTTAGAGCACACATTAGCCTGGAGTTGAACAAAATCATCTTACATAAAACCTATCGTACAGGGTACTTCTGAGGAGAGAAGGATAAGAGATTGAGGTAGAAATATAGAGGTAGAAGGATAGAGGAGAGAGAAACAGACAGAACCACAGGATAGCCTCGGGAGAGTCTGGATCATTATCCACCAGCCCCTTCTGTCTCTTCTAAAGGGCTTTTTATAGGAATGCCAAGGGGTGGAGCAAAAGACCTCCCCCTAGCACAGCCAAGTGCAAACCCTTCCAATCACCTAGTAACCACACACATGGTCAAGCAATCCTCTAATGCAGCCCTGCTGGGTAAAGCAAGCTCAGATCTCACTAGGAAACCTTTGTGGGCCTCCACATAATACTGTACTAAAAGTGGAAACCACGATGGTTGTGTAGATATGATTCTCCACCGTCAAAAGTTGAGAAATCCAGGGCTAGAAGGCTGATTCAGTGGTAAAGAGTCCTCTCTAGGCTACCAGGAGGACCTGGAGTCACATAGAGTTGGCAATGTAACAAGCCGGCTATGGTCTTGTGCATGCCTGGAACCCCAGCATTGATTACCATCCGAGTTTGCTGGCTACGAGCCTAACCCAAAAATTCAAACTCTGGTTCAGGGAGAGATTCAATCTCAAAGAAATAAGGCAGGAAGTAATTAAGCAGGACACCCAATGCCCTCCTTTGGCCTCCACGTGCACACACAGGTGTGTATATTTGCACCCACATGTACACATACACCATACATACACACACAGAAGTTGAAAAATCCAAAGCCAATCCATCATAAATCAAGGATCATTTGGAGTTGATTAGTGATGTCTATCACAAGAGTAGACTAGGGAATGACAGCATCATTCACCATCAAAACATTTATAGATAAGTTAGGTACAAAGAAATTTAAAGACTTATCCAGTTGTCTCTAGATGACCCATCAAGTAGGGACCTTCCTGCCTTCATTTCCATTCTCAGAGCCTGGAACAGCACCCAGTGCTTGACAGGAGTCCCATAAATATTGATGAATAAATGAATACATGTAACATGTAACTATAGACAAGTTAGAATTCAAACCTGTCTCTCTTTTTTTCCAACATTTTCTACAATTTCCAGAACATGCACCACACTACCCAAGACAAATAATCCCTTCAAATCCTTCCTTCAAGTCTATTTCTTTGACTTGTGTATGAGATGAGGTTGGAGAAGGAGGAAACAACATTAACACACACACACACACACACACACACACACACACACACACACATACACATTGTCATAAAGGTAATGCATGTTTGGAATTCTTCCTGAACTGCTTTTATTTTGTTTCTTTAAATTTTAGAGCAATAAGAGGCATCGGGATCAAATAGTGCAAATCTCTTCATTTGGAGACAAGAAAAATGTCACGGTCCTGATGATAATTGTGTAACTAATAAGAGACCCAGCTCTGACTCAAACTGGAGCTCCCCATAACACGCCAGTGGGGTTCTTACTAACCAAACTGTCTTACAAGCACTCTGGGAGAACAATGGCTGATGGACAAACACTAAAACATTTTGATGTTGGCTAGTTAAGTAGTGCTACCTTGAATTCTCAGCGCCCCACCACCTTCTCTGCCTCACCTTCAGGTTACGGCCTGGCTCAGCATAGCTGGGGTGAGGGAAGGGGTCCACCTGCACCACTCTACTCCAAACAAAGGCTAGTTAGTATCCCACCCATGATGTAGACTGGGGCCCCATCTCTTCCTGGTTATTGTAGTGTGTGTGTGTGTGTATGTGTGTGTGTGTGTGTGTGTGTGTGTGTGTGTGTGTGTACATGAGAGTTCATGTGTATATGTTTGTGTGTGTGTGTGTACATGAGAGTCCATGTATATATGTTTGTGTGTGTATGTGTGTGTGTGTGTGCACATGAGAGTTCATGTGTATACGTTTGTGTATGTGTACATGAGGTTCAGTGTATATGTTTGTGTGTTTGTGTGTGTGTATATAGGAGAGTCCATGTGTATATGTTTGTGTGTGTGTGTGTGTACATAAGAGTCCATTTGTATATGTTTGTGTGTGTATATGGATGAAGAGTCAATGATCGAGTTTTCCTTTATTGCTTGCTCTCCACCTTACATTTTTGATACAGGGTCTCTCACTGACCTGAAGCTCACCAATTCAACCGGACTGACAAGCCTGGAAAATCAAGGATCCTCTGGTCTCTGCTTCCCTGGTGCTATGTTACATGTGTGGCGCCACAGTGCCCAGCATTTTACATCGGTTCTCGGGATTCAATTTAGGTCCTCATGCCTTCTCGAAATCCTTCTTCCTGGTCCCTGTTGACTATTTTAATCTCATTCTTGAGTGGGCCGGGTCTCGAGGAATCCTGTAGCCCACTGTCTAGTCCAGCCAGAGGACTGGGACCCTGACATGGAGCCCTAACTCAGGGGAAGGTCCTGTCTCCATGCAGCAAGGCTCTTCTCAGGATGAACTTTAGACATAGCAGGAAGACACCACTGAGAAAGACCTCCAGTCTGCACAGGGAGGAATTAGGCATCTCCCTGCAAGAAATCTCTATGGCTAAAAGTCGGCTAGCAGAACCTGGGGAGAAAGAAAGTACGGTTTTTCAATCCTGAGAAGAACTTTTCAAACAGAGGTCCCTAAAAAAGCAGTAGATATTGGGTGCACCATTGTCCTTAAAGTCAAGCCTGAAAATAAAATTAGTATGTTCTGGAAGGGATGATTTAAATCATAAATTCCCCAAGAGGTATCTGGGTAATGAAGTGGATTCCTTTGGACGTCTGTGGGATATCCACTCTCAGGAGTCTTGAGACTATAGGTTCCCGTCCTAAGAACTCATCCTCCACACATACTCACGCGTACACAAAGATTCCTGTAAGGATGTTCAGAGGGGCAACATTATTAAAAGCAAAGGAAAGAAAAGCCCTGCCTGGAGGTTGGAGAAGCACCGTGAGTAAACTGCTTGCTTCACAAGCGTGAGAACCCGAGTTAAAAAAAAAAAAAAAAAAAAGAGCTAGGTGTGGCATCACCCACTGTAATCCCAGTGCCAGGAGATGAAGACAGAGGATGCCCGCAGCTTGCTAGGCCAGCACATCTCACCAAATCAAAAGGCTCGTGAGAACAATACACACCTAACACTGACCCCTGGCCTCCACATGTGTACACGCAGCTACATGCATCCCCACACACGTGAGCACAAACCCACATAAAACACCTTCGCGCGCACACACTTGGCCCGCCTGCCCATCTGAGAAGACAGGTTAAACAAGTGATAGACTATCAGACAATGGACTGCTAAGGATCTGTCAAAGAGAATGGAGCCAAGTAACACAGCCTGATGGAGAGAAATCTCTGCTGTGGCGCTAATGAGTGTAAGGCAGAGCTGCTCCTAGGCTATCATCTGCTTGTGGAGACAAGGAGCTAAACTTAATGCTTCTGCGTGCAGAGGATCATTCTGGAAGGAGAAGCAAGAGATGCTTGCACCGAGCTTGCTTCTGGGAAAAGGACCAGAAGACTGGGGTGGGCGGAACTTCTTCCCGCTAAACCTTTTTACACGATTTGAATTTTTTACCAGGTACATGTATTACCTTTGCAGCTAAGGAAGGTGAGAACAAAGCCTTGAACATTTCCATGCAGGCAGAGAGAAGAAGGCGGCTGCATTCCGCTGGCCTCCCCACCCCGGGCCTCTGAGGCTGTTCAGCTCAGCCCAATCGCTTCAAAGAGACAAAGTCCAGTGGGTGAAGGAAACATGATTCACATCGATAAAAATTCAACTTTAAAAAAAGTCTTCCTTCTAATTTAGAACCTGGGTTAGGGTTGTATTAGCATATCTCAGAGAGGCGGCACAGCAAAGTGGAAAGAATGGAGGTTTGGACTCCAGTTAAATAATCTCTCTGAGCCTCTGTTTTTCCTCCTTCATTAAGAAGAGGATGAGAATAATACTGTCTTTCCCACGAGACTGTTACAAGGATTAAATGAGACAAAGTGCCTGGAAAAAAGTGTTTTGTACATTATAAAGGGCAACGCAGATGCGAGGCACTAATTAGCGTTATTACTGGGGAACTCAGACTACTGTGATTAACTGGGGACGGGGGGACTTGAGTCTGTAGTGTTGTCTTTTTTTTTAAAGTCCAAATATATAGCTTATAATTAGAAATGGATCATCACGTCATTGGCATAATCCCGATGATGCATATCGAGCTTGTTTGGGAGTCTGCTTTATTTCTGTCCCCGCAAAGACGAGTCAAGCCTGGCTCCAGCATCTGACTTAAATCTCAATTATTTTGTTGTAATGGAATTTCATGGAAAGAAACCATGCTTTCAAGGGGCGAGATGGCTCAGCAGGTAAAGGCGCTCGCTGCCAAGCCTGATGACCTGAGTTTGAACCCTGGAATCCCCGTGGTGAAGGAGAGAACCAACTCCCTCTCAGGTTGTTCTCTGACCTCCACACACACCTACACCGTGGCATGTGCATGCCCCCTCCCCACCCCAAATAAATAAATATATATAATTGAAAATACCATCCTTCCAATCCACTGGGACTGCATGTGAGAATGACCTTTCACTGAAAGGAAAAGGAGTCATCCATGATCTCGGAGAGTTTCTTATCAGAGACCAGAAGAACTGTCTTGAAGGAAGACACCAGGGCAGAATGGTTCCCACTGTTAGTGTGGTACTTGAAAGTCTTCCCAGCATGGTCCTAACCTGAATAACCTCCCTCACACCTGAGATGCTGCCTTCAAGCTCAAGTAAGCTCTTCAAACACATATCAAGCATACTGCTAGTCTGCATCTTCATCCCACGGCAGATGCCGGCAGTCAGTTGACACGATCCTTCTCACCAGTGCACACTCTCAACCACCCCCCACCCCCCTGCTTTAGGACGGTGGCGGAAAGCCTGTCTGCCACCCTGCCCAAGGAGGGATGCAGTCACACAACCCTCTCCCCGATCCAGCGCTGTAGCTCCCGCTGTCCTTTCTGCCCCATGGTCCTCCACTCTGTTCCTCTGACTGTGAAAGCTGTGCTTATCCATCAGGTCTCTGACAATGTCACCTCTGTGACAAACCCTGGTGATGCACCTAATAAACACACAGTAGCTTTGTCCAAGGTGAATGACGTGGAATAAATAAATAATAAATAAACAGGTCCATAACCGCAGCCTGCTGTATATATAACCCAGTGGTTAAATAAGAAGTTTGGGAGGCAAACGATCCAGCCTTATGTACCAGCTCGAGAGTTAATGACTGTGTGACCTGAGATGGGTCATTTACTTCCCCCCTGTCCACTTCCTCATCAGCAAGTGTGAAGGCAGGGTGTTGGGAAGAGCCGCTGGATTCTCCCCACAGTGTCTGGCACATGACAAGGACTCAGACATGGAGAGTGACGACTGTGCCATAGCTGTGTTTGTCTCCCACACAACCACCTTCAAGAGAAGGACTAGGTCTCCATCCCTGAGCTTCCTGATTTGGGGAAGAAACTGGTCCATAGAGGCTCAGTCAGTCTTTGTCTCATTTAACTGAACACAATACACATCACAGGAGGGGTACTCCTAGAGGGCTGGGGAAGCCAGAGGTCAGAGAGGCGGTTTCTGATTGGGGAAGTAAAACATGCTCATATGTTTGGGGTCGGGGCAATGTGAACTGGCTGGCCAAGTTTAGGGAGGATTTCAGGAGGGAGACATGGAAGGTGGCAGGAGGTGAGGCTACATCCTGATGGCGCTGGTGGGACTGGTTGGGACAGTGTAGGTCAGTAGTTATTCTAGGTCAAAGGAACTCAATTAGGAAGATATAAATGTGGGAGTGGCAGACTCAACCTACTAACACAGAGCTGAGCCACCCGTGTTTGCAAGAAAAGTGACTGGGAGTCTGCAGCCTTAGCCAGGGTGGCTCTCATGGGCCACCTGGGAAGCTACAGCCCGTCTGCAGAGGGTCAAAGGAAGACTAAGGGCCAGCTCCACACCTCCTCAGCCTCCACAGGGGTTAGGGCATCAGGGTGTTGTCACAGTGTGATCTGCACTGGAACGCAGCATAAGGAGCTTGCATTCTCATGGTCTACGGGAAATCAGAAAATAAAGCTATCTGATTACAGTGTCCAGTGGATATTGGCTATGGAGGAGACAGAGGATAATGCCAGGCAAGGTCACTAGCTCAGACCCGGTGGCCAGGGAAGTGGGTATTTAAGCAGAGGTATGAAGGAGGTGAAGGAGCAAGCCGAACAGAGATCAGGGAAATGAGCGTTTTAGGTGGCACCTGTCACTCAAGTGTCCCCGAGTGAGACGGAATGTGGTCTGTTTAGGGAGAAGCAAGCAGGTTCATGTGGCCGGACAAAGGCACGCTGGGAGATCAAGCCAGCAAATGTTACACGACAGTGTGGCTTGGTCCCAAGCAGGGGAATGAGGGGGCTTCAAGGGGGCAGGAGGGGACCAGCCCGCACTGCACAGGCTGCCTGGAGGGAGACGGGGCAAGGGTGAAACTGGAAAGCCACCACTGGACTGTGGCCAGAGTCCAGGAGGGTGGTGCCTTAGACCAGGGTGCCAGGAGTACACGTGGCAAGGAGAGACTGAACCCATGACATATACGGCGGAAGCTGTAGTCAGTAGCACTGGCAGACTCTCTCCTTAGGGTGTGACAGAGGCAAGTTCCGAGGGTGGGCCAGGCTAGACTGAACGTCAGCCCTCCAACCCACCCACCCACCCCCACGTGGTTGACTCCTTCAGTGAGTTCAGGAATGAGTCAGACCCACGGGGGACTTAAGGGATAATGCCCATCCCTTCCCCCAAGGAAACAGACAACAATAAGTGCTTGCTTGCCCAACCACCTATGACTCCACGGCCCGAACATAGCAGGGACAGGTATGCACAGGGCCATGTGGCCGGGCCTTGGCACAATGTATCTGAAGGCTGTTGACTTTTGATCTGGGCTGGGCTTGCTCAGCAGGGCCGGAAGAAAAACCTACCAATTGTCCATCAAAAGTCTAACCAGTGGCCCAGCCTGGGCCTGGCAGACAGAAGCGTCTGGGAGTACTCAGTCCTACCCCAGAGCATAAGCTAAGCTGGCAGCAGCGTCTCTGAATCTTCCATTCTCCTGGAAAACCCAGGCGCAGGGGAGTTTGAGTCTTTTCACACACAACAACAACAAAAAAAAAAGATGAATCCAGATAGGGGTGCTGAAGTTCAGCAGCAGGACCATATAGGACATGAGATGCTGGACTCACAAAAACATTTCCCAAACCCTGAATCAACGGGGCTGCAGTTTAAAAAGAGACCCAGATCTAACAGGTGCCCTGAAGCTCAGCTGGGTTCTCCTGATACTCTCTTGTGTTTTAGCTGACGGTTGTCGGGCAGTAAAGCAAGTAAGAAGAAGAACCGGGCTAAGAACAAGGTCTTTGCCCAGGCTGCGCCCTCCTGCCCAGGCCCCCCCCCTGCCCCCCCCCCCCCCCCTCAGCGTACCCCCCTCCACCAGCCCACAGCCCCATCCAGAACAAAGGTCAAAGCACCTCCACAGGCCGCTGCTCTCTCTCCACTCAGGTGACTTCTCTTTTAAGGAAAGAGGGAAAATGGTCTCATTTTGGTAAACAAATCACAGCTACAGGTGCAGAGCTGGTTTGAGAGCGCGAGGAACTCCCGCCTCCGTGTTCAGTGATTTTTTAACTCCTCAGAAAGGTTTTCCTCTGTGCTATGATTTGATTAGATTGGTTCTCACACCAAAAGTCATGTTCTGAAGAAGGCGGGTAGAAAATTCCCACTGTGCCCTTCCTGGGCCTTGCCAACAGGGCAGGGAACAACGGAAGAAAAGGAAAGACGGCTCCCATTTTCAGGGCACCCTGAGAGCGAGCCGGTTTATAAATGATTTCATTTCAAGGCGTCCCGCTTGCAATTTGGTCATTTTTCAATGAGAAATATATACATTTGCAAAACATGAAATGGAATCATTAAGGCCTGATGAAGTCAGAGGCAAAGCAAAACTGTGGCTGTGCGTGCCCTGTGCTCTCTTTGGCTTGACAAATTAGGAATCCCTGTGGAAGGCACTCCACACAGGCCCTAGCATGGGGCTCTGCCCAGAGGAGGGTGGCACACCCATTAGCCAGGGGCACACAGCTCCCGTATTCCAGATATCTAATTACCAAGCTCTTCTCACAATGCACGCGCGCACACGCACACACACACACACACACACACACACACACACACACGCAAATACTATGAAACCTGAATTCAGGCTACAGTTAACAATATTCGGTCACACTGGTTCCCTGGTTTTGATACTGTGCTGTGATTACAAAATGCAATACCATTAGGAGAAGCTGGGCCGTGGCACAAGGGACTTTCTCTACCATTTTTACAATTTCCTGTGACTCTACAATTAGAGTCAAATAAAGAGTTTTCAAGATGCCAACTGTTTAACGCATGCAGCAAGAACCGAGGCCCTATACAAACACACACACACACACACATTTTTTTTTCTATACAAAGCCAATTTGGAACCTTACCAAGAAACTACCCCAACCACTGTTTCCCCAGAAATCATATCTCAAAGGTGAGAAAACACATGTCACTAGAGGAAGAACATGGAATCATGCCCTTAAGTCACCTTCTCCCATACCAGATCTGGAGAAGACCAGGTATCAGGAACGGACTGTAGAAAAGCCTCTTGTCACAGGCTGTGGAATTCCTGCACCTGCCAAGCCAGCCTGGGGGTTGAACCACAGTCAAAACAAGATCAAAGTCCTATCCACAGTCCCACTCGCTAGACCTGAGATTGAAATTTGTGGGTGCAACAGAATCCATTTCAAATGCTGAGTCCACTCCATCTCCAATCCTAGGTAGATGAGGATTATCATAGACCTCCAGTCCTGATGTGGAGGGGGGCTGAGGAATGACCCAGGAGCCTCTGTATGGATTCTGTGTGGGCTGTTATACATGGCATTTAGGATAAAATGCAGTATTTAGACTCTCCCATCAGTGTGGCAGCTTGGTGCTGAGGGGTGGTGATGTGCCAAACAACCGCACCTCCCTCAACACTCATCACTTTAGTCTGAGAGAAGGATCCATTAGCCTATTTTATAGGTAAGGAAAGAGAGGCCGGGCAAGTTCTAGCTACATACTCAGAAGTGGCCGAACAGGATGGCCTCAGCCACAAGTTACTACCCTGAGGCACAACCTTCCCATCTGGCACAAGGATTGCTTCTGGGGGTCCCTCTCATCTCCTCCAGGATAAAACGTTTTTCCTATAAATAACAGAAGCTGTGGGACTTGCTGTGGAGCCAGACTTTGTTTCAGCGGCATGATTGTTTCTAAGCAGCTCAAAAGCTCTCAAAGGTCTCCTCCACTCCCTCCACCACCCCTTGATTCCTGTCTCCCTTAATCTTTCTCCTCTCTTTCATTTTTTTTCATTCACTCGCTTTTGTCCCCAAATTCAAAACGACAGACACAATAGACCTCTCCGTTATCCTTGTCTTACTGATGCTAACTTAAGAATTGGCTTTGAGGGTCCCCGCAGGATAGCTCAGTGGGTAAAGGTGGCTGCTGCCAAGCCTACTGACTTGAGTTCGATCCCTCAGACCCACACAGAGAGAGAGAAATGACTCATGCAAAACTGTGCTCTGGTGTCTATGGGACACACTCACACATATAATTCACAAAAGGAATTTTCGCCGGCTGCCATTTGATGACACCGGCCACCTGAACACCCAAGAAGGTGCTCTGAGACCTACCACTCTCCAGAGGACACTGTGGGATCCTGTTGGCCCAGAGGCTCCAAATATAGTCCATGTTCCACTCCAGGCACACCTGATGGTCTTTGAAAGGCCGTTCAAAAGGTGGGACCGTCTGCAGCAGGGTGTAATTCTTGGCTACCGCGTGCAGCAAGTTCTCCTCCCCTCGGACGTTCAAGCCCCCACCACTGTGCCTGTGAGTAATCCAGGCTCGTAGGATCACCGTGGACACGGAGATGGGGTGTCTGATGAAGTAGTCGTCTCGGTACACCATAATGCTTGGGAACTTCACGTGCACTACCTGGGTCCTGCTGGTGTGAAGGTGTTTCTCGTTCCGCCACCTCTTTTTGTAGACGGGAATGCCACTTCTGAACTCGGAAGAGACAACGGCTTCCAAATTGACAACACAAGGCTGAGAGCATAAATACTCCACAGAGACCTCAGAGACGTTGCGCACGCTCCCTTCAAAGGCAGTAAAATAAATAAAGTCTGTGTACGTCGCGCTCTGCTCTGCACTGGGCAGCACCGACGTCGTCAGGGAAGTCTGCCTGCCCAGAGATGGCGCAAAATTCTGGAAAGGAGAGAAAAAGTCATATAGAATGTTTTTAAAAATCATTCTGAATTTAACACATTCACCAATTGTTGTTTTCTTGGCATTAGAGATTATAGCTCTAGGTAAAAGCAATGAATTTGGACAGTAAGAGATGTCTATTAGACTAGAGAAAACCCAACACACACACATACACACACACACACACATACACACACAAATGAAGATTGGGTCATGCTGAACTCTCTACATAGGCTCTGGAACATCTGCTGATCAAAATATGGCTTTCAAAGCTATGTGGCAACATTCCCGAACTGGTTTCCGAAGGACGAGGCTGGTCCCTGGCAAAGGTAATAGTGAAAGGGACCTGCCTTAGAATGAAAGAGATAAGCCAGCTTCAGGCATGTGCAAACTACTTCAAATGGTGGCCAGACATGCCAATCACAGGGCTGGAGAAAAGTTGAAAAAGCATCTCCAGGGAACATACAGAGAGGGGCAGCCTGGCGTATTTATCTCCCGTAAGCATGGAGCCAGGACAAGCCTGCAGGCCCGGTGGCCCAGCAGGAGGTCTCAGCTGCTGCACACAGGCAAAGTGGGACCACAGCGACCTAGTCGAATGATGTGGCAGGTGCCAAGAAAGGTTTTAGCCGTGTGCCCACTGGGTTGTTTCTTTAAGTGCCCAAGTCCTCTTCTCACTCTGTGCCTTTCTTCCAGAAATCTGAGGAGCTTGGTTACAAAATCCAGGCAAGTAGGGAGTTTGAGGTAATGAACGATGGCTCGCTGAGCCGTTTTGACATGACTTCTTGATTCAGGTGTCCAGAGCAAACAAGGTCACTGTGACCACTTCACACTCATGTTAATGGCTATGATCAAAGGGGAAAAAAAGCCCTAAAAGGCAAGCATGGGTGATGGTGTGGAGAAATTGGAGTCCCTGTGCACTGTAGGTGGCCATGTAAAATGGTACAGCCTCTAAGGTAAAGACTAAAGCCACTTCTGTTTTTAAATTAAAAAATATAAGAATGACATGGCTTGAGCCCATGAGTCCTCTCCCAAATACACACAAAAAGTTGAAAGCAAGAACTTGAGGACAGAGTTACATGCTGATATCCACAGCCACACTTGCCTTGGTAGCTAAAAGCAGCTCAAGGGTTCATCAGTGATGAGAAGAGTGGTCTGTGTGCACTATAGTGGAATGGGATTCTGCTGTCCTATAAAGTGGATGAACCTTAGAGATACGCTCAGTGAAAGATGCCCAAACACAAAACAGGAAGTGCTGTATGAGGCACTGAAGGAGAAGGTAGGGAAGTCAGCCTCCTGGGGGCAAAATAGAAGAGGGACTGCCGAGGTCTAGGGGAGGGGATGGGTGGTTAATGTTAGAGTTTCGTCGCAGGGTGATGAGGACGTGCCGGAAACAGACAGCAGTGGTGGTTGTGGACAATGTGAGCTTCCTTAGCACTGCTGAACTCCGAGCTTCAAAACAGAAAGCTTTATAAATAAATACTGTATCACCATCTGAACAGAAAAGCCAGATCCCCGATCAAACAACAAACGCTCCCAACGCAGATCAGCACAACTGACCTAGATCAGCCCACGGGAGAAATGAGAATTCCATGTGGGCTTTGAGGGGTGAAGAGAAGTTCTCTTGGGGACAAGGGAAGGGAGGGGCTGAAAGTGGCATACACGGCCCAATCCGGGGCCAGAAGCAAGGAACCCGAGTGTTAGGAGAAAGCAGCTCGGCTTGGCCAGAGAAAAGAACAACAGCAGAGACGCAAGCAGGCATGGGAGCTGAAGACGATAGAGAGCATTTGGCCCTGGGGGAACAGCGAGGGGCAGCCCAGGGCAGGAGCTCTTCCCTCTGCAGGCAGGCTTCTGTGGAGGAGGTGGCGGTTTCTTTTGGACTCAGTGCACAAGGGTCAGGGTGACTGTGCAGCAGAAATATGAGCTAGGCATAACTCAGTGATGAGCAAGGCCCCACTCACGGAACAGTAAGGCACACTAAAGCCACACAGAGACGGCATTTCTAACCCGTTAGATACTCAAGACCAAGGTCAGATTTCATGTTCTTCTGGCTGCCGTGGGGGGAGGGAGGCACACCCACTTGTGTGCTGCTGGTGGCGGTCACTTCTACACAACACCAACCCAAAAGGGTAAGTGCAGTCACCCCCTGGCCCACCAGTCCCACGTGTAGGGCTTTACCCTACAAATACACTAAATCTGTGGGCAAGGGTGTAAGCACAGACTTCCCATGTCAGCACTATCTGTCACAGCGGAAGATAAAAGGTGTAGATGTCCGTTGCTTCAGGAAGCGACATTTCTTCCAACCCTGGAGCATTCTACAGCCATGAAGAGACTCAGGGTCTTCATATGCAGATGATGGGACAATCTCTGAAGGGTATTTTGGGGGTTGGAACTTTTGTACCTCTTGTTATTTTTATTTATTTATTTTTGGTGGGTTTTTTTTTTTCTTTTTTTCTTTTTTCTTTTCGAGACAGGGTTTCTCTGTGTAGCTTTGCGCCTGTCCTGGATCTCGCTCTGTAGACCAGGCTGGCCTTGAACTCACAGAGATCCACCTGACTCTGCCTCCCGAGTGCTGGGATTAAAGGTGTGCGCCACCACCGCCCAGCCCTCTTGTCATTTTTAAGTGGATTCATAAATACCATAGTGGGTTACAAAGCACACACCCATCCATGATGTAAAAAACAATCAATCACTAGAAAACACATAGCATCAGTTGCTCCCAGGGAACGCGGAAGGACCGAGTGGCCAGAGGACAGACTAAGAGAAAGATACGTGTTGCTATCTCATTATCTTTTGCATTCTTGACCACATGAGCATTTGGAGCAGAGAGCAACCATCTTAAGAGGTGAAAGTGTCATTTTCCACAAATGGCAGAAAGGGAAGAGAAGAGCTGGCCATTCCTTTACATTCGTCGTGGGAAACCTGGGAGAGGAAATCTGTAAGGACGAGGACAGTTCAAACTGTCCACACCCTCTGGGAGAGGCCTAATTGCTTTCTGTACTACTTTATACGGCTAAATTACAGAGAGAAGACACACATAAAGCAATCTTGTAGTTGGAAGTGGAGCAGGAGCCATCCGTGCTGGCTGGTCCTGTCCTTCACTGTGCAGATGAGAAAACAGTAAGCACATTTCTGCATCTCTCACATCACCCCACTGGGGGGCTAGCAAAGCCCAACCAGAAGCCCGGCTCTTTCTTCACCTCCGCCTACCCACCAACACAATGCCCACCCCAAACCACACCATGGCAAGACAGATCCACTGTTGCCTGGGAACTCTGGGCTGCATCCTCCTTTTGCACAAATAGATGAATCAGTGTTGGTCCATAGAAAGAATGCATTCATTTAACACCTGAAAGAATTTCCCAAAAGCCAACAGTCCCTGGTGCTATGGACCTAGACCAGAAGAACAGCAGACAGGTGGACAGTGCATCTTATGCTAGGGTGATGCCCCAGATGCTTTCCCATGGAAATCCATACAAAGAGCCATTCACTTCATGAGGCGAGACAAGGCCCAGGGTCCAGGACCTGCCTTGGTACAGTGAGCACCAAGTGTTCCCTTGCAAAGAATGACTCCAGATCTCATTCTTTCCATCCCTCTCTGAAAAACTCACCAGGTCCAATTTTCTTGCTATTTTTTTTCCTAGCACAATTTTTTTTCAATGTTAAAAGAGAACTCTCTTTTAAACAGAAATGCAGGAGGAAAGCCATTTGATTCCCCTACAAAGTGTGGTTCCTAATAACCCTGTTCATTATTTTACATCTGATTGCTTGAAAATGCGCCCGTCACACTTTTCTGCATTAATTAAGGGCAGCGTGCCACGGTTTGCCTAGTGTGTTACACTCGTCACATTGTGCCTGAGAGAGGTGGAGTCACACCTTACCCTGTACCTCTCCAGGGCCTTCCTTCCAAATTCTGTTTCAAAGAAGACGTCTGAATACTCGTACGAAGATTATTGTCTTTTCATCTGGCTCTAAGTCTCGAGTCAGCAAAAGCTAACCCAAAGGATGCAGATCCTCGACATATGTTCTCCAGCATGATAGTCAGGAGGCAATTCAGCCACTGTGACATGCTGGAAGTATAAAATATACCCTGAATTTCAAAGCCTTTCTATTTAACAAAAGGTTACAGAGTGTCTTATTCATGATTTCATATTGGTCGCATGTCAAAATTACAATATTTGGATATAACAAATTAAATAAAATATATTAAAACGAATCATACCTGTTCTTGTTTATTTTTTCAATGTGGCAACTACTGAATATAAAATTCTAGATGTGGCTTGAACTGTCTGTGGATTGTGCTATTCTAGATTTGAGGTCATTTGACTCTTTCTATTAAAAAAAAACAATGGCCACATGTCAAAAACCAGTCATTCCTCAGTCTCTGAGAGACATTGGTTCCCAGACCCCAAACAGTCTGAATATCTGCGGATGCTCAGGTGTCTAATACAGTACAGGGTAACTGTGTAGGACAGATCCTCCTACGTGTGTACAGGAGCACATGTGTGTGCAGGTGTGTGTCCACGCATGTGGATGTGATGGCCAGAGGACAGCCTTAGCTGCTGTTCCACAAGTGCTATCCACCTTAGTTTTGTTGGTTGGTTGCATTTTTTGTGTCATTGGAGGGGGGAGTTATTGTTTTGTTTTGTTTTTCTGAGACAGGCTCTCTCATTGGCTTGGAACTTGCCAAACAAGCTCAGCTAGCTGGCCAACAAGCCCCAGGGAATCCTCCTGTCTCCGCCTCCCCAGGAATGGGAATAGAAATACATACCATCATATTCACCTGGTTTTGTTTGGTCATTGATAAGGTCTAACTATGTCACCCTGGCTAGCCTGGAACTCATTATGTAGACCAGGCTGGTCTTGAACTCACAGAGATCTGCCTGCCTTTGCATCTTGAGTGCTGGGATTAAAGGTATGTGCTACCATGCCTGGTCAATGCTCACTTTTTTTTTTTTAACGTGTGTTCTGGAGATTGAACTCAGGTCCTTGTACTTAGAAGGCCAACATTTACTGGTCAAGCCATCTTCCCTACCCGCTTCCTGTATACTGCAAGTGATCTGCAGGCGATTTATGGCTAAGTCATATAAACGCTTTGTGCACAGTTGCTCTATTATGCTGTTCCAGAAATAATAACAAGGAAACACCTGTACACGTCCAGTACAGATGCAATTGTTTGTCAAACAGTTTTGATCCTTGACTGGTTCAACTCCAGGGATTTGGGAGCCTTGGGATATGAAGACTGACTCATCTTGGGTGTCTTTGGTCACGTGCACTCACTGTGGTAGGAAAAGAGCCAACAGGACGACATATAACTGAAGGAAGTTGCTGTCCCACACAACTTTTGTTCACAAACAGGCACGATGGCTGGATTGGCCTGTCGTTTGCCAACCACCTTTCTACAACGCCAAGCTTTCTTTCTAGATAGAGTTCTGAGGCACTGAGTGACAGGAGCTAAGGCCTGAGTGGAATTGCTGTGGGAGAGTTGGGATGAAAGACTCAACTAGGCACAATGACCCAATGAGGCTTGACTGTGTATTTTTCCAAGGCTCTCAGGTGGTGCCTGTTGACATCCTGCTGGTGCTTCCTTCAGTAAGGATTCGGATTGGTCAAGACCCTGCTGCTAGGCTAGGCAGTGAGATAGCTTATTTGAGAAGTGGGAGAAGTCCTGTGGTAGTTGGAGTGTTAAGAGGGACTTCAGGAAGAGGGCATTTCTGTAACATAATAGGGATATGCTGGCCTCAGAGGGGACCCTGAAATCACCCCCATGTGTCATACGCAGAGCATTGGCCCAAGTCCTCTGAGCAGCCCTTAGGATCTCAGTCTTAGGGACATCTCTGCAATGAAGGAAGCTGGCTTCTCCCAGGCTGGAGCCGACCCAGAGGGCAGCTGCTAAACCGTGAGCTGTGGCTACCTCTGCTATGTACAAAACCAACACCGATTAGTAACACATCACACTCTAAATATTGATTAAGCCAAAGCTGATTTCCTGGCTCAAGTCATGTGTGTGGTTGTCGGCTGTTTCCTGCCAGGAAAATAAGGCAATTAACTTGAAGAGTTCCAGCTTCAGGCATGACACGTGTCCAGGCTTCATAGGTATTTTCTTGTGCCAGGTTGCATTAACATACACTAAAAGGGGACCTGCCTCCACTTTCCCTCGTCTAGAAACTCCTAAGTCAGAGTCTCTATCCTTGTTACCTCCCCAGATTCTAAAAGAGACCTTGGCACACAGTAGGAATTGTTATGTTTTCTGGAAAAACATAAAGCGGTGGGTAAGAGCACCTGCCAGGTGTTTTGGTGGTCAATCTCCTGCTACAGCCTCATGGCCCTGGCAGGTACCTAGACACCAAAATATCCGACCTGAACTTGAGAGTACACTGTCCTTCCTGACTGCCCCGAGTTCTCCCAGGAATGATGACCAGCAGCCTACTGCTTGCTCAGCCTCCCCGGGGCTCCCTCTGCAGAGCTCTTTCCCATCTGCATCGCCAGCCCAAGGAACAAAACTGAGACAAAGACCTGAGAGGACCCAGAAACCACATCCACTCCACCATCTGGGGTGGACTTCTCACAGCTTTTTCACCCCTCCTGACCTCTCCAACAACAGCTCTATGTCCTAGAACTTTCCCACGCCTCCAGAAAAATTTAAAACCTATTTTTTTTTAATTAAAAAATTTCCCACTCTCCCCCTCCCCCCAATCCCTGCTGGATTACGGCTCATCTGTCGAGTTCATCCATGTTAATATGATCAGGATAGTACCACATCTCTGTACTTGTGTTCCAGCCTTGTGAGATAATATTGTAAAAGGGGGGGGGGGGAACCCAGCTCAAATGCATTGCAGCTCTAAGCAAGGCATTGAGGATGAAAGGGGCACTTCTGGCCCCTTCATATCATGCTGTTTAAAGGACCATATCAATGTTCCACTCCAAAAGCTAAAGAACTGCTCTGCACACTTGGGGCTGGGGAAAGACTCCAGAGCCCTCAGATAACTGGTTCCAGCAGACAGGAGCCCCCATCAAAGTCAAATTTGAGAATGCCATGCACAGTCACAAAACATAAACCCTTTTTTCCTTTGTAATTGTGTACCGTAATATTTTTAGAAGATGAAATAGATCGGTTAATGTGTGTTCATGATAGAAGACCCAAAGTTAGAAACCTGAACTCATAGATTCAGCCTGGGCATCAAGGACAGATGAGTCCATATATCTTCCGGGCAAAGAAACAAAACTACCCACACGGGCTAAACTTCTTTTAGGATGAGTGCATCTGATTCCTTTAAACAAATCAATAAGGAGTGACTCTGTTCAAATGGCCCTGTTCCACAGAGCTGGGAAACTGGCTTTCTTCTCTACATGGTCCACTAGGTATTGAAGGAACGAACAGGGATTGGGGAATCTAAAATCATTCCCTCTCACCACAGGAAGTTCATTTACACTTACCAGTGTGTGGGAGCAGATCAGATATGCAAACAATAACCGTGTCGGTTTCTCTCGTTCCTGCCCGCTCATTCCATCCATCACCTAAGAAGACCTTGGCTCCAGAACATTTTCCTTCCAAACTGGCTGGATCAAACTTTCCATAGGTCAAAGAAGTAATTGTATTGGCTTAAAAGTCCTATTTTGTTCAATTTCTGCTGACTACATAAGCAAAACTTCTCTTGATATCCACAAAGCACGCAATTATTCAGACTGGGCAATGATGTCAACGTGGCCTTCACTGTCAAGATGTGCCCAGGGAGACATGTCCCAGGAAGCACCATCCCTTCCCAGCTAGAGCCGGCCAGAGATGCACCATCCCAACCACGATCAATATTTCTCCTTGTGTAAGAAACCCCCAACACTAGTCAGCATGCTCTTCCATCCTAACTCAAACCCTACAAGGACACATAAGGTTGGGTTGGTTTTATTTCACTAGGGCCTACTATGTGCTGGCCACTGTGGCAGGTGCCGCCAATCTTTTTGTTTTTTCTTCTTTTTTTTTTTTCTTTTCTCACTCACTTTCTAGCCTCGTGTCTCTTGCCTTCCAGAAACACCCCCAAATGATACTCTCAGCTCACTTGACTTCCTGTCTCCACGCCGACTTAAGCTGAGGAGAACTGGAGACTTCAGTATCTCATCTTAGAAGCGGGAAGGACCAAGTCTCCCGCTGGTCAGTCTTGGAGGGAAGAGCTAGTATGCCACACAGCGACGCGTGGGCCTGGGTGTCCACACCAGCGTGAGTAAGCCATTCTCCAGGTAAGAGAGGAAGCAGGAGCTGCCAAGGCAGAACCTTGTCAGCCATTCCTCAACCTCTTCCTTCAGTCCCTCCCTCAGAGGGACAGGACAAGCCAATAGACAGAGTAACTGAATTCACTTTGGGCTATTTATGGTCTGCGCCAGCCTATCCATCATCTCAGAGAATTGCTTGGGTCCTTTATTTCTTCTCTTCCACATTTCCTATGGCTCCTGCACTCTCGGCAGCCAGGGAAAACGGGAGGTAAAAGACAGGGGCCACAGCATGGGAGAGTCAAGAGCGATGGTCAGGACGAACGGGGATGTCACCGGCAAATATGAAACTTGGAGATTACCTCTGAATTCCGAATATCCATAATCACAGTTCCCTGAGCTGAGTAACTGAGGGTCCCTAGCATATTTTTTCCTTAAACTTTCTATATCCTGTGTCGCACAACGTGAAAGGGTAATGAATACTCCTGGATGGATAATGGATGGGATGTACGCACTCACAGGGGTTCCGGTACAAGACTCTATCGTAGCCGCCGTCTGCTAACGATCTCTACATATATCTGAGCTGCTAATGTCCTCTTATTTCTTTGTCCCTAGTTGTCTAACAAGCTCAAATGTCCACTCTGAATACTTCAGCTATACAGCTGACATCAATATTGCCTACAGTGAGATTTATTTTCTCACTTAACAAAAAAAAAAAAAATTATTCATTCGAGACTAGAGTTCAGAGAGACAGAATTGCTTTCCAGAAGCCCCAAAGTCAAGGACAGGACTAGGACCTGCTCTAGCAAGTCGAGGAAAGGAAGGGAAGCATTGACGCTGTAAGAACACAGCAAGGGGCTCTGTGGGACAGGGTGAGTGCCGTGTGAGGGGACTTCTCGGTAGCAGTGGCTTCCGTGGAAGCAATTCAACCTTGAGCTTTGAAGGCCCTCACTCTCCCTGGAGGCTCTCGGCATCTTGACCTTTGGTGACCTCAGGATTTTCTGGCAGTCACTGGCACCAGGAATCACCTTTTCAGAAATCGGTCTGGCATGGCTTCAGGACTTATCTTTCAGACTTTATCACAATTATTCATGCTCCGGCAGTGGCCTAGCTACAGTCACAGTACTCCTGGGGGCCGATACCGAAGGTTACTTTGTCCCAGCTGATGAAGAAGGGAGGTGCCCTTCCTCAGAACCCTGACTCCAGCGGACAGGCTCCCCCAAAAGGCATGTTCAGAACGCCACTGCATCCCAGGCTGTGGGCAGGCTGACATAAAATAGGAATGAACCCCCAAGTCGTCAGCGGTTTGGCATCATAGTGCACCCTACTGCTTGGTCACCAGCTGCTTAGGACACCATGATACAAGCTCAGATGCTGCACCCCGGGTTTTGCCTCACCCTTACCAATGGCAAGTAGTTTCTGGGTTTACTTTTTTTTTTTTTTTTCCTCTTTAACATCCTGCTTCTATTCTGTGGCCTGTCCTTCCTGCTTTGTGTATTTTAGGTTACTTGAGACATGACCTCACATCCTGGACAGTTGCGCAGTAGCTGCTAATTGCTGGAGCTCTGCTAGTGGACTATACATTTATGCAAGAGGGGAATGGGCCATAAGGAGCAAACTCCAGAAGTCAATGAGCTAGCATAGGTCGAAGTGAGGGCTCTGGAGAGGAGGCTGACTTGAGCTTCGTCTCAGGTTGTCTGTGTGGCCTGCAGCAGCTTGCTTAACCTCTCTGAGACCGCTCTCTCATCGGAGTGGAGATCATGGCAGCTCCTATCTCACAAAGGGTATCACTGAGATTAACACAGACAGTGACCATGACCACACGTGACTTAGCACAATGGAAGCTGTTATTATGGCTTCTAAATTCTGGAATGGATTTCACCACTAGCTCCTGTCTAGACATTCTGCTCCACCTGCCTGCCTCTAGCTCCCAACCAGTCAGCTCCTCCAGGAAGCACTCCTTGATCAAGGAGCACCCACTCAATAATGCATCTTCGCCGGGCGGTGGTGGCGCACGCCTTTAAT
>CABHPP010001656.1:25065-38899 GCA_902168425.1 Peromyscus attwateri | reverse complement strand
GCCCCCGGCGTCCACCCCTAGGGGCCGTGGGCGCCCACGCAGGTGGGGACCGCGTGGTCCCGCCCCCCCGGCCGGGGTTCGCCGCCGGGTCCGTGGGGCTCTCGGCCGCCCCCAGCCCTTTCTCTTGCTTCCTCCTCCGCCCCTTCCGCGCCCTTGCAGTCCGCGATTCCCCCCCTCCCCTTCCCTCACCCCCTCTTCTCCCCACTTTCTCCCTTTCCTCCACGTCCTTTCTCCCTAACTCCCCTCCTTCTCCATCGCTCCCTCCTGTACCTCCCGCCAGTGCCCACCCTGCTGCATGCCGCTCATTCCCACTTCGCGCCCCGGCACTAAGCAGTGAGGTTTGTTTAGGAGCTTGGGGGCGCGGGGTGGGGGGTTGTAGCCGGGACGCCATTCCCGCAGGGCGGGGGCCGAGGGTGCTTCCATAGAGTTAAGCCACGCAGCCGCTTGGCTTCTAATCCTTGGGGATGGATTTTGACCCCTGCCAACCTCCACCTGTCCACCTGAAGGGCTTGGGGCCGCTTTCCTGCTTGCACGTTTAGAGCCCAGGCTGTGCCCCACCCTGCCGCCTGATTGGCGACACGTTCTGGATGTTTCCCCAGGGTTTTGTGCGGTGCCGCCGCCGCTGCCGCCACGCTCTTTGTTTTAATTGTCCGGAGTATTGGCGCCCAGAGCGGGTTTGTATTTGATTTGCATCCCCGAGCTCTAGCTTCCACTTGGACCGAGAAGAAAACGAATTAATTAGGCCAGTCCAATCCTACTCAAGCCCCATATGAAAGGGGGTGAGGCCCTTGAAGTGCGCCAACAGCTTTTTTAAAAATCAGGACACATCTTGGGCTTTGGGGGGGCAGGGTGGGACTGACTGTTTTAGTAGACCTGGGTTCTGTAGCCAGTCCCAGGTGAGGCGGCCTCAGGGACAGGGTGAGCAGCTCAGGGTGTGCCCTGTAGTTCCCGGAAGTGCTTGGCTGTCTTGCTGCTGAGAAAACTCCTTGGGGCCAGCAGCTAGTGCTGTGAGATAGTTAACATACCTTAGAAAGTTTGCCCCTTTGGCATTGGTGTGGATTTGTAGATGGGAACTATTAATAGATTGGAAGTCACAGAACACAGCCCTTTCCCTGAGGAGTTGTCTCTACTGTCGGCCAAGTCTTGCCAGGTTTGTGAGCAAGGGTGAGGCTAAGAAGCCCGGAGTGAGTTACCCTGGCCCTGGTCACGCTGGGGATATCAGCAGATAGCTGGGTCTCCCATGCTCGTTTTTGTTTCGTAGGTCACCTATGAGTTTGTGGGCCTGTGTAAGGGCCCTGGTACCCCAATCACAGCTGGAAGGCTCTCAGATCTTAGTTTGGCCAAAGGCACCTGGAGTCCAAAGCAGGTAGATACGGTGGGGTGACGCTGGGTTCTGTCCCAGTGGGTCCTGGATAGTGTTGAGAAGCCGCCTGGTGAGTGAGTTTCCAGGTGGGGGACAGTGCCGCCACTGAGGCAGAGAGGCCTCACTTTCCCAACCATGGGCTTCCAGGAGAGTCAGAGAGGCCTCACTTTCCGAACCATGGGCTTCCAGGAAAGATGCTGCCTGCCTAGCCAGCTGCAGTCACAATGAAGCACTCGGGAGGTTTGACAGATGTTGCCAGGATCCCTGTCCCACTTCCACAGAAACAAAGCACTTAAAATTCTCCTCTGTGATGCAGGAAACTATTTATTCCATTTAGTGTCCAAGGGAACAAAAGATGGGTGGCTTTGTCCCAGATCCCATCTGTATTTTTTCCATCAAAAGAAAGAAAATACCCCACAGATTTTTTGTTGTTGTTGTTTTTCTTTCTTTCTTTCTTTCTTTCTTTCTTTCTTTCTTTCTTTCTTTCTTTCTTTCTTTTTCTTTTTTGAGACAAGGTCATGATTCTGTGTATCCAGTGTCCTGGAGCTTGAGATCTTCCAGCCTCAGCCTCCTGAAGGCTGGGATTGCAGGCAAGGGCCACCACGTGACGCTATAAATATATGTGCGTGGAAAATTGTTGGTTTGTTTAAGAGAAGGGGATGTCCACCTGTCTTCCTGGGCGCTCCCCTGTGGCTTGCAGTCCGAGGCACAGTTCTCAAAGCCTTGTGAGCTTTAAGCAGCTGCATTTTCCCACGGGTAGTCCATACAGAGGTGTTCCACTGGAGCTGGGTGGTACTTAACGTAGCACTCTGTGTCCAACTGTGTATTCCTTGTCTTCTGTAGCACTGAGTACTCTTTAGGAAATCAGAGGTGGGTAGGGCCATCCATTTTCATCAGGAGCAATGGACATGCTTCAGAAAACTGACCTAAACACAGTTCGGTCCTCTAAAATGATCCCTGAGTGACTTTGTTGCCCAGGGGATGAGAATGGGTTTGCCTGGTGACTCCTATATTGGAAAGGGACAGAGAAAGGTCAGGAATTCTCACAGTGACCTTTTGGTCCAGAAGACACAATCATGTATTATTACCCTTGCCTCTGTTCTAGTAGATTATTTGAAGGGTGTGACTTTATTTCAGGAGAAAGTCCCTTGTTTGGAAACAAATATATTTTCCCCATTGCCTTGTGGAAGGGCTTGAAACTCCAGCATCACAATTCATTGTTTGGATTAAGCTTTTATACACCACTAAAATCAAAGACCCCCAGGAGGAGACTGTTTGAGTCTGGCCTCCCTTGTGCCTACCTTAATGTAAGATATTTTATCATTTCCCCATTAAGGAGACAGGGAGAGAAGAGCAGATCCATACCCAACCCTGACAGACACCAAAGCAATCAAGAGAGTTTAGGTGACCCCGTGGGAGAGGAAGCCAAGATCTCGAGCCTGGACGAGTAAGAAAATAGCCTGGATTTGAAAAACGCTGCTCATCTCTGGGATCTGCAAGGACCACCCCTCAACCAGTTGTTCTGAAACTCAGAGGCGATTTAAGATCAGCAAAATCTTAGGAAATGCAATTGGTCAGGTAGAAATGTGATGAATAAAAATATTTAGAAAAAGTTCTAAAATACATTGTATTTCATCAACATCATTTATCAAAAGGACAAGTTTTGTTTTGTTTTGTTTTTTGTTGTTGTTTTTTAGCCAAATAATTAGGGAGGTAGAGAGGAATGGCAGTACATGTCTGTCAAGCTAGCACTTGAGAAACTGAGGCCAGAGGACCAAGAACACAAGGCCAGGCTAGAAAACATACAAGATACTGGCTCAGCAGCTTAGCAGGTTAAGGTGCTTGCCACCAAACTGGACAACCTGAGTGCATTTATAGAACCCGGGACCTATATGGTGGAAGAAGAGAATCAACTCCCAAATGTCCTCTGACCTCTATACACATATTACGGCACATACCCTACCCCAATACATAGATAAATGAAGTCAAAATTTTGTTTTAATTAGGGAGGATCCAACATTATCGTAACAGATCATCTCAGTCCACCACAGACAGTCCTGGAGTGGAGATGGCTCCAGCTTGGTGAGTGAACATGAGGACCTCTGTCTGGAACCCAGCACTCACAGGAAAGCCAGACCTGGTGGCTCCTTCCTGTGACCCCACCACTGGGGAACAGAGACAGGAGCATCCTTGGAGTTTGCTGATCAGCCAGTCTAGCCAAAACAGCATGCTCCAGGTTCAGTGAATGACTGATCTATCTCAAAAGAAGTAAAATGGAGAAGCAATCAAAGATGCCATGAGTTGACCCCTGGCCTCCATACCTGCACACATGAGTGAGCATACATGCACATCACACACACACACACACACCCCATACACATAAATACACACACCCCATAGATAGATGATAGATAGATAGATAGATAGATAGATAGTCCTATAGACAGAATGTAATTTGCTTGTGATGAACTCACAACTTGTCTTTGTCTCCTTCTGCTGCAGGTCAGTAGGAACTCACCTCTGACTTGGCATGGTCCTTATGGGTACTTGGAAACCATGCCCCAGGTAAACGGCATACCCAGCATAAAGAGATCTGTCCCCACAGAGACATATGACCCCTGGGTTTTAAGAGATGGGAAGGCACTCTATGGACTGTGGTATGTCCCTTCTCCCTGATTCCCTCCTATATAAATCTCCAGGGCCCAGGCAAAGACTACTGACTCTAGGAAGCCTTCTGTCCTAATTAGGGTTACTATTGTTGTGCTAAAACACCATGACCAAAGTAACTTGGGGAGGAAAGGTTTATTTCACTTCCACTTCCACATCACTATTCATCATCAAAGGAAGTCAGGACAGGAACTCAAAGAGACCAAGAACCTGGAGGCAGGAGTTGATGCAGAGGCCATGGAGGGGTGCTGCTTACTGGCTTGCTACCCAAGGCTTGTTCAGCCTGATTTCTTATAGAACCCATGACCAACAGCCCAGGGGCAGCCCCACCCTAAATGGGCTGTGCCCTTCCCCATCAATCACTAAGAAAATGTTCTACAGGCTATGTCCAGATTTTGGACGTCCAGAAAATGGAATAATTTTCTCCACTGAGGCTCCCTCCTTTCCAGTGACTCTAGCTTGTGTCAAGTTGACATAAAACTAGCCAGCACACCCTTTCCCTCCCAGTTCAAAGCACAGCTGGTCAGTTCTCTCGTGTCCATTGGCCACTTCTGCCCACGATTGTGCTTCATTGGTAACTTATTGTCCTAAATAAAACAAGGTCTTGGAAATGACATGTTTCCTGGGCACCGTTGTCTGCCTGCCACACGCCTGATGTGCAGACCATTCGCTGAATCCTTCTCATGTTGCTTGCCTTTCTCCTCACTCTCCCTCCCTCCCTGCCTCTTCTCCTCTTACGATCATATTATCTCCCAATCTGTTTCCACACGCAGGCCCTCTTCTCCTTTCTGCAGTTTCGCTTATTCAAAGGGTGGTGAATAAACTACACCGTTTGTCTTTCCCATCAAAAAAGGGAGAAAAGCTTGCCATCAGCCAGGGCTTCCATCCCAGGAGGGAAACCCTGGTCTTTCCTCTCTGCCACGGTCTTTTGGGGTCCAGCTATACCCTGCAGGCCTCTTTTCATACTCGGTGTTTCCATTCTCTGGTGCTTCCTAGAGTGTCTCACCCGCATTCCTTGTTTCGGGTCCCCTGCTTCTTACCACCACCCTCTTGTTCTGTCCTTGGACCACCCCACCAGATCCCATTCTTATCTCCTCATCCTTAGCACTATCTTCTGAACCCTGGGCTGTGACCAGCCAGTACTTCCCGAGACCACAGAGCCTGGCTCTGAGAAGCCCACTGGGGAGGGACAGGAACGCTGGTGTCCTGGTTGTTGCTAGGGGTTGCTGAAGGTCTCCGAATCATTCTGGCTGGAGCTCTGGTGTGCTCCGGAATGAGCTCTATTTCTGGGCCTGTCAAATGAAATGTCGTTGCTCCTAGTTATTTTTGGCTCTTTGCCCTTCTGCATAGGTGCATGTTCAGCTCAATTCTTCCCTTACCCTGAGCTGGGGGAACAGGCAGCTCCCTTTAGCCAAGCCTTTCCTGGGTCAGGAGTACCTGCGCCGTCAACAGCAGCTCACAACAGCAGTTCTCTGGGCTGCACAAGGGTGGTGTGGGCCGAGTATGGGTGGGCCTTCCCGTCTTTGGCCTTCTTGCAGCACCAAAGAGCTTTGTGGGCCGAACATCCCTAGGCAGGGGGATGCAGGTGTCCAGAGCATCATCCTGTTTCCTACCCTGGCAAGCATGCCTTCAGATTCTTCAGCCATCCTCACAGGCACTTGGAATAAGATAGGGGGCCACCGCAAGCTCAGAGAGAGCACAGAAACATCGGCATCTGGGGAAGGTACCCAGGATCCAGGAAGCCAAGGGTCTGTGTCTATAGATGTAGGGGGTATCTTTGGGTGAATGAGTTAAAAGCACGTGTATGAAAAAAAAAAAAAAAAAAAGGAGTGCAGGGGAGAAAGATTGAGCAGGAACACACAGATGTTGTTGGGACAGAGTGAAAGGGAAAGTGATCTGCACCCAGGGGAGAAAGTATCAGTTAAGTATCATCAAAAAGAGATGGAGTGTACATGAGAGGCCCTGGGAAGGCAGGCTGTGCCTACAAGTCACGGCTGTGTTTCGTAACTGACCCTGCAGTCCTCCAGCAGCCATTAGCATGGATTTGGGGCTTCTGGCTTATTGGGAATGTTCTGTATCAAGCCAAAAAAACAAACAAACAAACAAACCAGCAGCAGCCGCTAGATAGACACTGGCTAATAAGCTCCGCATCCAATCAGGAAAATCGGAGCAGGTGCAGCAAGACCCGGGTCCTCTCAGCAGCTGCTTTCTCTACTTCTTCCCACTGAGGCAAGTCTTCCCGGTTCTTATCACACAACCCTTTGCTATACTCATTCACTGACTCCACATGACAAGCCCCTGAAAGCAGGCACCGTCATAATCATCAATCTTACGTTACAGATGAGGAAATGAAGGTACCTCGAAGTCCCAGTCTCGCTGCTGAAAGGTGCCACAGCTAGTGTGAACTCTGGCACTTACTTACTTGTTAGTTTGTAACATCACTGCAGTCCTGGGGGTTGAGCTCAGGGGGCTGTGTGTGCTCAGCAAGCATTCCACCACCCAGCTGCACCCCAGTTTCACTCAAGGTGGCTTTATTCAAGGTGTAGGGCTCCTCACCAGTATGTCAGACTCGTGCTGAGAAGGACTCATGAAGAGGCAGCCAGGCTCTGCTCAGAATGAGAGGTTCCCACCTGGATTTCAGACGCAGCTCTCTGTCCCGGCTTCACCAGCTGCTGAAGACCATAGGTTGCCATGGAAGACACACCTTTCCAAGGCCCAGCTGACCACTGCCTGGCTGAGTTACCTCGGTTAGGCCCTAATCATTATTGAACCTCTGTCTGTAAAACTGGGAACGAAGTGACTGGTTTGCCCACTTACATGGTATTGGGAAGGCAGGTGAGGTAGAACCGTGGGTACATATAGCACACGGCACATGGACAGGCTTTGGACAAGAGGAAAGCATTGCTTGTGTGTGCTCACCAACTTCCCCTGGAGGCTCATAGAGAAAGAGGCATGATTCCCAAGATCCTGCAAAATCGACAAAGATGTATAAAAGCCACTGGTCTCCAAAGATGATCCCATCCATGAACCATAGCCCTGTTATGATGCTGTGGGAAGTCTGGCCTCTTGGAGATGCCAGTTACCGTATGGGAGCTGCTGGGACATCACCCCTCAGTGAGAAGACCCAAGCTAGCCACATGGAGGGAAAGAGCGATATGCAGCCAGTCTCCAGTCAGCCTAGCTCTCCCAGCTCAGGTGCTGGTGGGTGAATGAGCACACCATCTCCAATACCCAAGAGTCCCCAGGCAAACTACTTAGCAAAGTCTTGTCAATCTGTTGAACCACTAAAGAGAAAAATAAATTGTTGCTTTGAGCCACTCATTTTGGAGGCAGTTTGTTCTACGCAAAAGATAAATGAAACAGGATCCGGGGCTAATATTGGTATTTTTAGCTGAGACGTATTTAGTTCAGAGCTTCCTAGTGGGCAAAGCAAAAAGAGGAGCAGAATGGATTGCCTGCATCTATTATCTTGTAGTACTATAACCTACATGAATATAGAGTCATTCCATCTCTTTGTAGTCAAAGCAAAATGAAATTTAAAACCACTTCTGTTACGCGGACTCTGCTGTGTTTACCAGAATTACACACAGCCCACTCTTGCAGATTCTGTAACCTGGCCTGCTGGGGCAAACCAAAAGAGTCACCATCATCACAAAGGAGGAACTGTCCCCGTGTCTGGGTGAATCCGGCAGATCAGCTCAAGCCTTTTTCCCCTCTTGTTAGACTTCCAGCGTTTCTTATGCCTCCCGCTTCAGACTCATCCCAAATTAAGCCACAAACGGGCTCAGTGACTTCAGGGTCCTAAGCAGGCAGAATTAATGACGAAAATAGAAATGCTGAAAATAGTGGAAACCGAAGCAGATTGGATGATTTATTCAAACCTTGAGGAGAAACGACTGTTCAGCCCAAAATTGAAATTTAGACCTGAGCTTTGTAATCAACTAGGATGCACCTTTTTCTGGCATTAACCCCAAAAAGGCAGAAAGTAGAGAAACACAACCCTGGTGGTGTCCTTGGGTCCTCCCTGTACGTTGACGGCCCTTGGAGAAGTTCCTGGCACTTCTCAAAGCCGTTCTTCACGAAGTAACCTTTGAGGTCAGAGAGGCTAACAGCGTGGCGTTTAAGAGAGCAGAGAACGTGGATTCTCCCCACCGCGGCTCTGGCGATGAGCACACCTTGCCCGTTGTCTCATCTTAGATGCCCAGATGGTCACTCTTTCCCCTGGGAACCCTAATGTGACTCTCAGAAGGTAACAGAGTTGTCTTCTGTGCCTCAGCCTCGCCTTCTCAACTCAATCACCTCCCTGGCTTTCACTCCCCTGGGGGGGACTTTAGGGGCCTCCTTCTGCTGAAACTTGGTGGGAGAAAGCCCCAGGCTGAAGCCCCAGCTGAGTTCCTAGCCCTGAATTTGCATAAACACCTTCCCCATCTCAAGACAGTTGCATCTGTGTATTGACTCATTCTTCAACGAGTCCGTGAAGTGGGTTCTGTGGTTGAATCACAGTGCTTAAGAAGACACGTGGTGTCCCAGCTCCCCATCGCACCTGTGGGTGTGGCTGTGTTTGGAGACAAGGGCTATGTGGATAGGGTCAAGGTCAAATGAGGTCACAGGCTGGGCCCTGACTCAATGACTGGGGGCCTGATAAGAAGAGGGACACTTGGCCATAGGTGTGCACAGGGGAGTGACAATAAAATATGGAGGGGACAACCATGGGAAGGTGAGAGTGAGGTCAGAGTCCTGAGGCCATAAGGCAGGGAGTGCATGGAGCCAGATCCTGCAGAGGTAAGGAAGGGTCCCCTCTGGAGGTCTAGGAGGGAGCACATCGGCACACATCTGCACACAGGTTTACGAGGGCCTTGGCGTAGGACCTCCATCTTCCTGAACTGTGAGGATATGCTTTACTGTGGTTTTATCTTTGAGACAGGGTCTCCTGTACCCAAAGTTGGCCTCCAACTCTATATGTAGCTGAGAATGACCTTGAACTCTTGACCTTCCTGCTTTCAGCTCTGAAGTGCTGAGGTTCCCAGCTGTATCCCATCACACCTATTAGTTTACGCAGTCAGTGCTGGGAGTTGAACCCAAGACTCAAGACAGGCAGATCTCTGTGAGTTCAAGGCCAGTCTGTTTTACAAAGTGAGTTCCAGGGCAGCTGGGATTGTTACACAGAGAAACCCTGTCTCAGGGAAAACAAAAGACAAAACAAAACAAAACAAAACAAAACAAAACAAAACAAAACAAAACAAAACTGAACCTAAGACTCATGATGCTATGCAAGTGCTTTACCAACTGAGCTGTATCCCAGCCCCACATTCCTATTGTTCCAGCACATGATATTTCGCTTTAGAAAATCTACAAAAGTAATACATAGTTAAGTTCGATGTTAATGTCCCAGTTTTTAATCCAGTATTATTGGGTACTTATTATGCACCAGACTTGGTGTTAAACTCTGGAACCCAAACCCAAGGCTATAAATAATACAAACCAAGCCAAAGTTCCCAAGCCAGCTAGTGACTTTCTGAACTTATTCCATTGTGTGCCTTGGGCTCCCCAGTGTCCAGTGTCCTCACACCCACACACCCCTGCCCATCACCAGTGTCTGATTTTTGTCAGTCTCTGATTTGAAGCTACCTTGGAGGGATAAGCCAGCCCCTGGTTTTGCAGGCCTGTAAACTGAAGTTGAAGGGGTACTGCTCCCAGTAAAAGGGTGGCAGTGGGCTTGAACATCTCTCCCTGCTTATTCATGCTACTAGTAAACGCAGCACAAATAAATACTCAGTTATGTGTGACTGGTCAAAGCCATGCCCTCCCTAGCCTGGGGTCTTAGAATGGAGAGCAACGCCTTCATGGAGAGCTATGACCGCACTGGAAGAGACATGCAGGACGGGGGGTCTTTCACTCATCCTTTGTCTCAGAGTCCTAAAGAAGTTCCCGTGTTGGTTCAATACAGGACTGGCTCCTTAGAGAATTCTGGAAGTGGGCCAAGGAAGATCTCCCTCTCCTATGTGCTTCGAGAGGCCACAAAAGCTGTGACCAATGCCCTCCCAGATGCAGAAGGAGTCGCTGGCCTCATTATATGCATGTACCACTACTGCTGTTTGAAACTCCAATACTGCTGAACAATTCAGAAATAGATCCATTATAGGTCTGCTTTCGCCCCAGGGCCTTAACACAGGTCACCAGAAAATCCAAGATTTCACAGTCAGTCCAACTCTTAAGAGGGAAAGAAAAAAATTTCTCTGCAGCACTTCCGCCCTTACCTACCCCCACCCCAGCCTACCGGGAGCCCCTCTTCACTACCCCCACCCCAGCCTACCGGGAGCCCCTCTTCACTACCCCCACCCCAGCCTACCGGGAGCCCCTCTTCACTACCCCCACCCCAGCCTACCGGGAGCCCCTCTTCACTTTCTTCTGCTGCTTTGGAATAAATAGCTCTTTAATTGAACTTGAAATCTAAATTCTCTTCAGCTATTAATTGATAAGAGCATCTCCTTTTACCTCTCATGCTCTGAAGTAAGATTAGAGTGTAAATAAACTAGGTCAGGTTTAGCAAGACGTGAACTGTTCTTCTTCCTCCTCGTCTTAAAGGAATAATTAAGGACTGGACATCATCATTCAATGAATAGTTACGTCTCTGCTCCTTCAGACTCCAGATAAGTCAGGGCAGGGCACTCCAGGAGAATACACCAGATCTCTAACACTCTATGAGATTGCAAGCCCTCCCGCCGCTCCCCCTCCCCATAGCTTCTACCTGATAAGAGACCATTGAGGTTCTGGGGAGACTTGACTGGGTTGGTAATCATTTTTAGACAAAGTGGGATCTCTTGTATCAGAGAGATGGGGTGGGAAAATCGGAGTTTCTTGGGATATCCATAACCACAATGTGTTCAGCATTTCCTGAGCCTGGCTTCTCATTTGCACAGCGTGTTAAAATCATTACCTAATTATTAATCTCACCCTAGAGCTCTTCCGAGCTTATGATGCCCATAGAAGTTAATGAAGGCTTTTACCTATAGATCTGGGGCTGAGTCACTGTGATTGACAGTGCCCAAAGTAGGGTAGGTACCGATGGAACCAACCCAGGGATGAAGGGTTAAACAGATGGAAGTGCAAGGACAGGAAGATGATGATGATGATGCCGGAAGGGAGAGGAAGGAGAACCGAGACAAGAATGTAACTTCAAACACCTCATTAGGAAAATGGGGCAGTTAAGAAAGAACCAAGTAATCTGCTTAAACTTTAATTAATTATTCATTTATATATATTTATGTGGCACACTTTCTCCAGGGAACCCAATGTGCTTTGCAAACATATTAAATAATTAACTCTCTCAAATCTGAGTGAAGTGGGGAGGCAGCAGAAAGCTTCTGGAAGTGGCCAAGAGGCTTGGAGAATGACAACCAGAGTCTCTTTTAGAGTAGAAAATCCCCTGTGCCCAAACTGAGGTCGCACGACAGGGGAAACTCTCTGGGGGCTAATGAATACTTCGGGGATACATTTGGGCGCCGTCCAGATGGAGCAGGTCATGTTTGGAGAGCTAGATGACGACCGATGTGTTAGATAAAATAGGTAAGCAGATGCATAATGAGCTGCCATCAGAAATCATGGGGACGAGCACTGTTAGAAGAAGACAGAGCAGAACACACTCTGAAAACATGCTGCCTTCAAGATCAAAGTTAGGAAGGAATTTAAATCAAGAATATCAATGACAGCATTACATAAAATGGGATCGCCAAGGCCAAATGGCAAATAGTGAGCAATAAACATGCACTAACTTGTGTTTTATCACATTTCGAGTTCCCAAAATTCTACTCTCCAGGCACTGGTGACAGCACCCAGGACACGGGACATGCCTATAATCCCAGCACTTGGGAGCAGGAGGTGGGAGGGTCTCCACGTGCTTAAGATCAGCCTGGGCTACATATATACATATAGGTCTAGCAAGACCCTCTCTCCCCCAAAACAAAAACCGAACAACCACATACCTTTAACAAGTCACTTCAACATTTCTCTGGGAAGTATGAATGTGTCTTCTAAACCAGTGGAGGGCAAACACACTCCAACAGAACAAAACTTAGTGAATTACAGGAAGACAAGTGACGGTGACCTACTGGGGCAGAGCAAGAGGTTTGTCTCGAGATACCTACTCAATGGGAGGCTCAAGCCTGCTTGGGTTCCAGCCTTTTGGTCAGTTACAGCAATTGACTTCTGCTCACTGCATCTTAAAACCAGGAAACTGAAATGTACACACCGGCCTTGGAGAGCTCAGACCACTAAAGCCACGGTTTGCTTTTAGCCACAGTCCACATCAGATACGGCTAAGGTTTGGCCAAGTAACTTGCTGAAGTGCAGGGTAGGAGCAAGACAGCAGTCAAAAGAGAGAGAGAGGGCTTCCTTTCTTTCTAGAATGGGAGATGACCTTCTCCTACAACCCCCACCAGAGAAGGAAAATCTAAAACCAAAGAGAAGTGATAAGGGGAGACGTGTTTTTTAGACAAACAGAACATTTTGTTGTTGTTGTTGAGACCAGGTCTGGCCTTGAACACTCCACATAGCACAGGGTGACCCTGAACTCTTTAAAAGTGTATGATATTACATTATGTATGTGTGTGTTTATGCATATGTGAGTAGGGGTGCACATGAGTCCCTGTGTACATGTGGAAGTCAGAGGGCAACTTCCCAGACTTGGTTCTCTTATTCCACAATGCTTTGCTTTGCTTGTTTTGTTTTTTTGAGACAGAAATTCTTTGTGTAGTCCTGGCTGAACTGGAACTCACTGTGTAGACTAGGTTGGCTTCACACTCAGGGATTTGCTTGTCTTGGCCTTCTGAGTGCTGGGATTATGTTGTTCTCT
Source organism: Peromyscus attwateri (assembly GCA_902168425.1). NCBI lineage: Eukaryota > Metazoa > Chordata > Mammalia > Rodentia > Cricetidae > Peromyscus > Peromyscus attwateri. The sequence goes on along the minus strand of CABHPP010001656.1, from coordinate 26,018 downwards.
TTCTTCCTTGGGATCGTGGGCCACTGGTCCACCAGTCCACACGGGTGGAGAGAGCAGAGTGGGGGACAGGGTTCGGATGGCTGTGGATACGATGGAGATAGCCATCCGGGAGATGACTTCAGTGAGACAGCTCAACTTTATTCCAGAAAGAAAAGGGAATATAAAGGCTGGGGACAGTGGCTGGGGCATCACCTAGTTTGCGTTAAACAGCACCCTCCTATCATAAGGCTTTGTATGTAGCAGGAGGGTCATATACCAAAGCTCCTACTGCAAGTCTTAGTTACCATCCGGGCAACAGGAGGAAAGCTTTTAGCAGGGAACTATGCCAAGGGTCATGCTAGAGATAAATCAGGTATCCAGGTTTAGAGACAGCTTTCAGATAAGGTCAGTCCTCCAGGCCTAGAAACACTCTCCAGATAAGGACAGGTAAAAAGCAGAAAGTCTCTCTGGGGAGGGAGTCCCTCATGTTGCTGAGCTTGGAGAGAGCTGCCAGCCCATGATAGACCGCAACTTCTGACCAGCAAGGCCTCTGAACAGGATTAAAGGGATGTGCCACCACTCCGGCTTTCCAGCTTGTTTTTTGAGGCAAGGTCTCTCTTTGGTTTCACTGTGTACTCCAGGCTAGCCCACGAGCTTCTGCCTGCTTCCCCTGTCTCTGCCTCTGTTTTTATCGCAGGTGTGTGGGGACTACAGATGCTCATCGCCGCATGTGACGCTTTCACGTGTGTTCCTAGAATGAAACTCAGGGTCTCACTTATACTCACGGAATCATCTTGATGTCCTCATCTTCCAGCCTCTAGTTCCCAAGTGCTCTGATTGCATGAAGCAGGGATGCCTGGCTGGGAACACCATTGCTCCCTAACCAACTCATCTTGGAATCCTTACTCCTATCAAGTTTTATTTTATTGGGTGTTTTTTAAAGTGTCTCTCTCTCTCTCTCTCTCTCTCTCTCT
>CABHPP010001656.1:12942-24965 GCA_902168425.1 Peromyscus attwateri | reverse complement strand
CCCCCTCCCCAATAAGTGACTTGGTGTACAGAATAGATTGATTTGAGCCCAGACTCCACCAATTATTAATCAAAGGCTCTGAGACGTCTTGACCTTCGAAGTCGGCTTTATCCATTGAAAATGACAGCAGCAACTTTCAGGATTGCCTGGCAGATCACTTCAAACACTGGCCAAGGAAGTGCTGGGTGAAATATACAAAATCACTGGATTTTTAGTGTCATTTTTTTTTTTTTTTTGGACTGAGATGAAAGTCTTATTGTTCAGGCACACGACTCTTCTATCCTCTTCCATGAGACATATATCTCATACTCCTGTTACTGGAACATTCTAGAATCACACTCCAGTTTAAAAGATCTATTTTTTTTTTAATTTATTTGCCTCTTGCACTAAACCCAGTTTTCGAAGGCTAATTTCAGCATTAGTCGGGGATCAGTCTTTAGCCCTAATGTAAACCCACACTTTCCTGTCTAAGCTTACTGTGATGTGAATAGCAGAGAACCACTAAGTACAACAAAAAAAAGACTGTCTCTCAAATTCCCCTTCAGGGGCTGCAGATAAACTCTTCTCTTACGGATAGACTGAAATGCATGCCAGCTGACTGGCTGTTTGTGCTATAGCTTACATTCAGGTCCATCTAGGTTCCCTAACTCCGTTCATATTTTCATAGATGCTATTGTCTGTGCGTGCTGCCATGAGGCTGAGTCTGCAGCCTCTCCCTGAGGTGATGGTATTGGGAAGTGATTTGATTCTGTGGGCAGAGCCCTCATGAACCACATTAATGGCCTTAGGAAGAGACCCAAAGGGCTTTCCCTGCCTTTCCACCCTTTGAGGATATACTGTGAAGGCACCCTCTACGAACCAGAAAGTGGATTTGGTAGACACCAACTATGCAAGCATGTGGACTCCTGCTCTTCTGTTTGTAAGCCACCCTGTCTGTGGTATGTTGTTGTAGTTGCTTGAGCTGATCAAGGTAGATATTGCTTATATCTTCTAATCTAACATAAAAGCTTTTGCAAGTGACAAAAGTCATGGTACTATCGATAATTTTAGGTGATATTTTATTATTCATATAGTGGATCTATTGAAAGATTTATCTATTGTACATATGATATACATAATACAATATTTATATATTATTATTGTCTTAGTTAGGCTTTCTTTTTTTTTTAAGATTTATTTATTAAGTATACAATGTTCTGCCTGCATGTATGCCTGCATGCCAGAAGAGGGCGCCATATCTCATTACAGATGGTTGTGAGCCACCATGTGGTTGCTGGGAATTGAACTCAGGACCTCTGGAAGAGCAGTCGGTGCCTTTAACCTCTAAGCCATCTCTCCAGCCCCCTTAGTTAGGCTTTCTATTGCTGTGAAGAGACACCATGACCATGGCAACTTTTATAAAGGGAAAACATTTAATTCGGGCTGGCTTGCAGTTTCAGAACTTTAGTCAATTATCATCTTGTCAGGAAGCATGGAGGCATGGAGGCAGACATGGTGCTGGAGAGGTAGCTGAGAGTTCTACACCTTGATCTGCAGGCAGCAGTGCTGTGGAATAATCATGTACACTGTGAAAATGTCTTGCTTTCATTGTTAACAAAAGGGCTGATTGGCTGGTAGCCAGGCAGGAAGCATAGGTGGGACAGCCAAACTAAGAACTGGGAAGAAAGAGAGGTGGACTCAGAGCGATGCGAGCAGATGTAGAGGAAGCAGGATGTATAGAAAATGAGGTAACAAACCATGAGCCATGTGGCAAAGTATAGATAAGAAATACAGATTAATTTAAATGTAAGAGTTAGCTAGTAATAAGCCTAAGCTATTAGCCAAGCATTTACAATTACTATGAAGTTTCTGAGTGTTTATTTGGGAGCTCTACCAGGACAGGAAAACTCTGCCTACACAGAAGGAAGAGAAGAATCACACTAGGCCTAACTTGCGCATTTGAGACCTCAAAGCACACCCCCAATGATACATTTCCTCCAACAAGGCCACACCTATTCCAACTAGGTCACACCTCCAAACAGTGCCACTCCCTGTGAGCCTATTGGAGGCCATTTTCATTCAAACCACCACAATTATCATCTACCTGTATCTATGTATGCATCTATTGCCTATCTGTACCTGCCACATATCATCTTTCTTTTTTTCTTTCTTTCTTCCTTTCTCTTTCTTTCTTTCTTTCTTTCTTTCTTTCTTTCTTTCTTTCTTTCTTTTTTTCTTTCTTTCTTCCTCTATCTATCTATCTATCTATCTATCTATCTATCTATCTGTCTACCTATCATCTATCAACCATCTGTCCATCATCTATCTAATGGATCCACCTATACCTTGTCCCAGTACACCAGCTTTAAATTTATGATGGTTAGCCTTGCTTGTAGGACACCTCCCAGTCCTGCACCTTTATATATGCAGAGGAATCACCTGCCTACTTAACCCATCTAACAAAAGAAGTTGTCGGTATGCTAGGAAGGGCCTGGTGGGCTCAAGGAGGAAAGGCAATGTCCCTCAGCCTGCATCTCCCAATTGCAATCTCATTAAACTCCACACATGCTGGGGAGGCACTCAGCCACTGCTTTTAGTTTTATTTTCAGAAAAAGGACAGTGGAGATCCAGAGAGATTTGCCATTTTCCAAGGTCACACATGGACAGCATGGTAAAGAGGTAGAGAGCCGACCATCTCCAGTCGGTACACACAGCATCGCCTGGGCAGCGATTCCTGTCCGAGTGCAAGACGCGGGGCAGCTGACCCCTGTCAGAGAGCCTCACTCTCCTGGGAAATTTTACAGGGCCTTTCCAATTCCTCCACACCACAGTTAAGCATCCAAATGATTCCATTACAGCTTTTAATACCCTTCCGTCTCCCACCAAATCACGGTGGGAGAAATATGTAAAGTCTCTAGAGGAAACAGCCAACCATTTCCTTTCTTATTTCTCTGTGAATGAAGCAATTGCTGCGCTTTTCTTTTCTTTTCTTTCTTTCTTTTTTCTTCCAAACTTTAAATTAAAATGCTGACCTGTGGAGTCCTGAGCTCAATAAGTAGAGAGGGATCTGTTAGAAGCAGGCAGAGGGGGAGTCACCTACATCCAAATGCTCTCTGTCTAAAGAGTTTGAGAAAGAAGGTTGATCTCAGGTTGAAATTTCTGACCATGTTCCGCAGGGAAGAAAAAAAAAATCTAATTTAAAACAGTCCTGACCAGATGCTTGGTTGGTAAACATTTGCCACATAAGCATGAGGAACTAAATTTGATGCCCAGAACCCATGAAAAAAAAAAAAAGTTGGGTGTGGTGGTACATACTGGATCCCTGGGACTCAAAGCCAGCCATCCTAGCCAAATCTACAAGCTCCATGAACACATAAGAGACCATGTCTCGAAAACTAGGTGGAAGAGTTGTCCTGTACACACTTGTGCACTTTGTATACACACATGCATCTGCACACGCACACAGAAACACATGCACACAGAGACAATTCTCAAATTATTGACAATAACTGTTTTCCATTTTGTAAAATAATATGAAGCAGGTTTTTTTTTTTCTTGGTTTTTCGAGACAGGGTTTCTCTGTGTAGCTTTGCGCCTTTCCTGGAACTCACTTGGGAGACCAGGCTGGCCTCGAACTCACAGAGATCCGCCTGCCTCTGCCTCCCGAGTGCTGGGATTAAAGGCGTGCGCCACCACTGCCCGGCATGAAGCAGGTTTGTATTAATTACGGAGTCTCTATTACAGTAATTCAGAAGTGGGGGAGTCCTACCTCCCCCAGTAAACACTTGACAAACTATGGAGAGATTTGGGGTTGTCACAACTTGGGATAGGGATGGCGCCTGAGGGTAGAGGTCAGAGGTGTTGTTGAACATCTCTTGAAGCACAGCATGATCTGATCCAAAACATGAGTGACATGAAACGGAGGACCCTCCTTTGTGGCAGTTATCATTTACATGACCGTCAGCATTCAGATTCCTTCCCGTGTGTGTGTGTGTGTGTGTGTGTGTGTGTGTGTGTGTGTGTATGCAAGTGTGCATACATTGCATGCACATGTGCTTACCTGAGCATGCACTTGTGGAGGTCAGAGGTCATCAATTATCTTCCTCCATGATTCTCCATCTTATGTTTCTAAAGATAGAGTCTCTCACGGAACCTGGAATTCATCATTGCAGTTAGGCTGGCTGGCTGGCTGGCGCGCACCCAGGATCTACCTGCCTCTGCCTGTCAGCACCGGGGTTGCAGGCTTGCACCGCCATACCCAGGGTTTACACGGATGCTGCGGATCTGAACGGAGCTCCTCATGTTTTCACAGCAAGCATTTTACCTATTGAGCCATCTTCACAGCCTTTCCAGACCTATGTCTGCCCCCATTGCCCCAAGACTCGCTTTTTTGTGGATGCTGAGCATGGTTCTGCCCTGTCAAGGATTACACTTGTCAAGGATACCACTACACTATCATGGTAGGCATCAAAAAAGCTTGAACCAAAAAGAAGTTTTTTCCCCCAGATCTTTTAAACCAGCAAATGTTGAATACCTAGACTATGAAAAGCTATTATAGTATATTTTATTATTAGTTCTATACATCGAGTCAAGAGTGTTTATACTTTGAAGGCTTGGCACACACAGGGCAATGTTACCTTTCAGGAGAGAGATTATGCAAGCAGGTTGGGTGCCCCGTGTTCTATTAACATTGAAACCAGGCTTCCCTGTCAGGCTCTTCCAGGTAAACACACTCAGATCTGCAAGCGGTGAGCACAGGCTTCCAGCCCAAATGGCTCTTTGTGTGTTGAAGAGAAGGAAGATCCAGACCGCTGGAGCGTATCTCTCACCACCCCGAGCATCTTCCCTATTAGCCGCTCAGACCTGGGAGATCAGCTAAGAGCTGGGGGGAGGGGGGGAGGGGGCGCCTGTAATTGAGTTCGGACAGGAAGAAGTTCTAAATCCCTCGATCTGTGTGTTTCTGAGTCTCATAGGCCACACTGGGAAACCAGATCTCTTCCTGTCTCCTGACAACAAAGGTCCTTTAGGACCCACAGGGCCGTGCCTACATCTGCTCTCACCCACTCTTGCCACACTGGCCTTTTTGCCTTCCCCCAAGTCACACTCTGTCACCACAGGGCCTTTGCATAACTTTTTCTCATTTTTTCAAGCTTCTTTACTTTGTTAATGTACCTGCTCACTTCTCCAACGTCAGCCGAACCATCATGTTCTCACAGACACTTCACAGGCCTCCTTGGCACCTCCATACAAGCTTCTCCTTTCTGCTCTCTCAGATTGGTGCTGTTTTATAACTATGTGTGTTTGGTTGACGTGGAGTCTGGCTAGGACACATCACAGTATCCTAAAGCATGACGTTCAGCAGCATGTAGGGAACCATTCTCGAGCTGTTTGGTTTTTAAAATCATGTTTCATTTATAGGTTTATTTCGTGATTTGGTGTGTGTGTTCGTGTGTGCGCACGCATGCTCACACACCAGAACTCCCATGTGACGGCCAGAAGACAACTTGGGAGTGTTGATTCTTTCTTTCCACCTCGTGAGGCCCAAGGCTTGGTGACAAATACCTTACTCACTGGGCCATTTTCATGGATCCTTTTTTTTTTTTTTTTAAACAAATGAAAATGAAACAAACAAAGGCAACCATCCTGAGATCTGCACTCAGGAGTGGAGTACCAGCTGGGAGGCCAAGGGTGCATAGGTCCAGATGACACTATGGGTCATCAGGACTTGTTAGTGTACTTTAAGTCACAGAAGGAAAATCTTGCTACAAACCCTGGAATTCAGAAGCTGCCATGTCTGCCTTCATGAGAGCATCATTAAGTTAGGAAACAACTCCCCCATGCAGCTCTAGGATCAGGCCAGCATCTAGATCCTCGGGCAGCACAGCTCAGCTGAGTTCCCTGTGCCTCCGCCCGTTCCCACTGCTTCCTAATCAGGAAATACCCACAGCCTTGCTTTCCATTCCCCCAGTGAGGTTAACCTTCTTTCTTGGGTTGTGTGTTGTGCAATACCCACAAGGCCAGCACGACCGTCAGAGATATTTAAATATGACTTTGAGAAATGAGTCTGTCTTCGATAGAAAAGCCTACAGTCACCACGACAAACATGACTGCAATGTTGAAAATCCCTAAATAAAGAGATGCTGCGTTCTTTGCATATTCATGGCCGAGATGAACCTTATATATGATGCCTGGTTTTGTAAGCATTCGGATAAAGCAGAAGGCGAGAATGCAGATTGACTTATTTTTATCAATGAAAACAACGCCACTTGACCAGCAGAAGAATGGTTTCCTCTGGTCTGAAGAGCAATGCACCTGCAGAAGGCAGTTCTGCCTATTAGTCTCCGAGGATAGCTTTATTTTTATATTATTGTGTCGTTTTATGCACAGTCCCCAAGTGCCTTGTCAGTGACAGCCACTCATTAAATCATTTGAACTATCATATAAAAATAAAGATGGATTTTAAGCTACACTGAGCCAGGCAGTTGGTTAGCAAACACTGATTGCTCCCCGTGGGGTCTGGAGTGTTCTTTCAGGTGATGGAGACCCATAGGAAGGAAGTACATGGTCCGTGCCTCAGGAGGGCTTAGGGACCAATCCAAGCAACAAACAGATGAATCTTCAAGCAGAGTAAAACTGCTCCGAAGAAACAGTGTCTTTAGAAAGTGGGGTGAAGGTCAGCGTGACCCAGGTTTCAGAGGCAAGTAAGATAGCGGCAGGTCCTGTGTCAGGAGGGAACAGACGATGCAGGCCGTGAGTGTGAAACACTGCACGTGCAAATACTCGGGAGAGAGAGACAAGAGGATTGCTGTGCATTCGATGCAGTGCTACAGAGTTGGAACCTGCTGGGAGGGAGGGAGGGAGGGAGGGAGGGAGGGAGGAAGGGGGGGAGGGAAGGAGGGGGAGGGAGGAAGAAAGAGAGGGAGGGAGGGAGGGAGGGAGGGAGGAAGGAAGGAAGGAAGGAAGGAAGGAAGGAAGGAAGGAAGGAAGGAAGGAAGGAAGGAAAGGAGAGGGGGAGCAAAAGGCAGTGAGGAAAGAAGGAAACAGAGTGAACACCCCAAAGAGGTCAACTTAGCAAATGGTTATGTTTCTTTAACCGAGGACAGGTAAAGCCGCAAGATAAACTCAGAACTTCTACAAGGATTATTCTCCTTTCTGGGCAAAACTATAAATTTTCAACAAGGACATAAATGTGAGTGTCTCACGGAAAAGAATAAAAAACTCCTGAAAATGTGAAGCAGGAACTCTCCAGATAAGGACACAGGCCAAATTCAACCACCCCGGAAAACTGCTAACCTAGACTGTTACAATAGGAAATGTCCTCCACAAGCTCCCACATTGAATTTTTTATGCTATTTTTGGAGGTTTTAGGAACTTTAGGAGGTGAAGTCTAGCTGGACAATGTAGGTCACTGGGGGTGGATGTTGGGGTACGTTATCCTTGGCCTTTCCTCTCCCTTCTCTACTTCCTGGCTACAAAGAAAGGTCTAACTCCACCTCTGCCTCAGATTACCACCACCATGATATTCTCCCAAAGTGCACAGGATTCAGGGGCAACAGATGGATCTCTCTGAAACAGTGAGCCAGAGCTGCTCTTTTCTCTCTTCAGGGCATTCTGTCAAGCATTTTGGTCACAGTTACACAAAGTGATGAATACATTACCCCAGCTGAAATGTCCAAAATATCCTCCACTCTGCAATTCACTTATAGATGTCTACAGTCCAAATTCACGTTCATGTGCACCAAGGGAGAATCATAAGATTGTTCACAGCAGTAGCATACCAACTACTATATACAACCTAAACATCCATCAGCAACGACATGCATAAATAAACCTGGACGTACTCATCCAATGGAATACTGCACAGCACTGAAAACCGGTGTCCTGGAATTGCAGATAGCATTATAGATGAATCTCAAACATTGAAGGAAAGAAACTGCATGCAAAGAAATTCAGGGTGTATTATTCTACTTAATTTTTTTTTCTTTTGGCTTTTTTTGAGACAGAGTTTCTCTGTGTAGCCCTGGCTATCCTGGAACCTGCTCTGTAGACCAGGCTGGCCTCAAACTCAGAGGTGCACCTGCCTCTGCCTCCCAAGTGCTGGCATTAAAGGCATGTGCCACCACACCCAGCTATTTAGATTTTTTTTTTATTAAGACAGCCAAAAATAGTGTCCCCAGGCAGAACTTCATCTGGGGAGCAGATAGGGAGGCACAGGGCAGGTGGGGCGGGGGACATGCATCTGGGAAGTTTGTTCACTTCATATCCATGTTTTGTGGTAATTCATTAGCTGAATGCTTACTTTTGTATGCATGTACTTTATAGAATGTATGTCCCATAAATCATATTTCAATAATCAAAAAACTTTTGTTTAAAGCATAGAACCTTTAAAAAAACAAAACCACTAGGATTCAAGGAAATATATTGCTTGAGGCTGGAACTGTCTTCCTCACCAGCTGCCTTAGACTAGCAAATGTGTTCATCTTGTGTGGCCTCATATGCCACTGGCATAGTGGTTGGCTGTGTGTGAGTGTGTGTGTGTGTGTGTGTGTGTGTGTGTGTGTGTGTATGAGTGTGTGTATGAGTGTGTGTTTATGAGTGTGTGTGTGTATGAGTGTGTGTATGTGTGTGTGTGTGTGTGTGTGTGTGTGTGTGTGTGTGTGATATAAGACCTGGGTGATGAAAAGCATATAGGAATAAATCCAGCCTCTTTTTCATCAGGAAAAGATGGGGGCCATCAGGGACACCATTCTTAGGGATTATGTCAAATGCAAGTACCAGACCTGTGTTTGCCTGAAGATGGGGACCTGGGGAGGAGAGAAGCCGGAGGACAGAGCTGGATAAGAGGCCACCCATAACATGCATTCACTAGCCCACATATTCAGGGGTGGTTACATGACCAACAACATAACCCCCTAGCCAGATCTGCTCTACCTGAGTCAATATGGTGACAAGTTTGAACTCTGCTATACTCACTACACTTGGTGTCCCTGGCAGGCTTCTGGCATCATCTTCAAGGACCCCACAGAGAGGCAACAGATTGGCCTGGCCAGACCTGCCTGGTTCTGGTGTTTACTCTGTCTTTTCTGGACATGACCCCCTACCTGTCCTCTGCTACTGACTTAAGAAGACCAGTTGGAACTGACCACATCATAAAAGCAGCAATATGAGGAGCTCAGTGCATACCTCTAATCTTAGCATTCAAAAGGCAGAGGCAGGTGGGTTTCTGTCAGTCTGGTCTACATAGCAGTTCTAGGCCTGAGCTACACGGTGAGCCCTTGTCTCAAAAAAAAAAAAAAAAAAAAAAAAGTGGAAGGGAGGAAGAGGAGGCAAAAATAATAAAGCTTTTCTGTTTCAATTAAAAAGGCAAAAATGACCTTGGAAAATGAAAATTCAGTGGTCAGCAAAGTGTCTCCTTAAATCACAAATATCTTAGATCTTGTATGTATATTAGTCTCCATTGAAAGTCAGCTCGGCAGTGAGTCGGGCCGTAGCAGTTACTATGTATAGATGTGTTCCAATAAAACTTTATTTACAAATAACAAGCGGTGGTTCAAATTTGACCCATTAGCCCTAATAGTTTGCAGACCCCTCTCCTGAGGTGCAGTCATATGTTAGGACTAAGCTAATACCATCAGGAAATGGATTAATTTTCTGAGACCTTGAAGCAAACGACAGTGACAACACCCGCTAGCACACTTGATGTGCACCACGTGGAGTGGTTCTTCTCTGCAGTTCCGAGGTCACCGGAAGCACCCCCAGCCTGAGGCCCTTCTGGGTTTGCATTCACAGTGACCCCTGCGTCGTTCCCAGGCCCTCTCCTTGTCTCCGTCACACACACCATGCTGTCCAGCCATAGCTCTCCTGTGTGTACACTATCTGTGCAGAGCCGTGCCTTGGACCTTTCCCTGGTACTGCTGCCCCCGCCCCCAGGAATCCCTCTTTCCTGATTCCAAACGGGCTTTCATTTTTCAAGAGATCCTTCAACTGTCTCTGCCTTGAATTTTCCGAGGCACCCCCAGGCTGGGTGGATATCTCCTCTTCCATATTCCCCCAGCACTTTGAACAGAAGCACACTTCATCAATACAGTTTCAGCAACCTTTCTCCAATTTATCTCTGATGGCTTAACCTTATCGCGTGTAGTAGTTTCTTTTAATCTGCGGCTTCCTCGATGGGTTGTGAACTCCTTTCAAACACAGGCCATGCCTTATTAATCTTTGTTTACTCCCGGGTTAGCTGTGGATCTGGCATGGAGAGGCAGCTGAGCACATGTTTGCACACTCGTTTAACTCACTGCAGAGTCTGGCGGAGCTGGGGCCACTGGGGCTCCGTGGTGTGAGTCACAGCCTAGATTGCTGTTTTCATGAGACACTTCCAACCAGTTAATAAGCAAGCCTTCCTGACAAGGCGTTTGGGAACTGTTCATAAATGATAGAATATTAAAATCAAATCAAGTTCAGAGGTAAATACACAAATCTCTCTTCCACCTATGTCCTACGCATCCTTCAAATCACACACACACACACACACACACACACACACACACACACTTATTGTTCCAGTTGATTCTACCATTGTGTGCTATTTGGCAAATACATGTTCTCTTTCATAGACATCTCATGAAAATCTCATTCTCATATTGGATGTGGGACCATCGTATGTTGTCTTTATAAAATAGCTTGCTTTGTGGATTTATCTCCAGTTCCATTCGGAACACCAACAGGATGGTTTATTTGGAAAAAACAAACAAACAAACAAACAAACAAAAAAACCCAGCAACCTCCATGTGTGGCTACAGTTTTCCAGAGTGCCAGCTGGATGCTCCCTCTAGTGAAATCCGGGCAAGAATAGAGGCCAGCACATGGCAAATGTCCCCGGCCCTACTTCGTTATTGTTTATCTGGGGTAAAGAGAAAATCGATGTGTGTGAAGCTGTCTGTTGGCCACTGCCGCATCCTTGGGTTGTCTGTAGAATTTGTTTCTAGAATTCTGTTGGTCTAGAAAGGAGGAGTGCACGGGACACACAGGCCAGGGGTAGAGAGCATATGTGCAGTTCTGAACTGCACCCCGCCTCGCCCCACAAATAAGTGGGACTACTTTAAGCTTTGAACTGCCATTATCTAACTGTGTTCCTGTGGGGTGGGGGCCAGGGCCCGCGGCTTACCTGTTCCTTGCACATGGTACCTTCTAGCAGGCACAGCCCTGAGGAGAGCCAAGGCGAACATTCTCAGGGCTTAGCGCACCCAGAACCCCCACCCACCCTCCGTTCCTCAGGAAACTCGGATGGCTTCTTCCTCCTCTTTTGTTTCGGGGGACTCTGGGGAAATGCGCCTAAGAGAATTCTCTCCACTGGCAGGGTTGACTCAGTCCTAGCTCAGTTAAGTGGTGACATTGTCATTTCTCCCTGGTCACTCTGGCCAACTCCCCTTGCTCCTCAGGAACTTTCAGAGGCAGATCTCCACCTGTTCTGTTCACAGCCAGCTCCTCAAGGCCAGAGAGGCCGTCAGTGGAGAGGAAGGTGCCTGGAATTGGCTTTTTTCCACTTGTCTCGTTGCCTCCAGGCCCCGGGCTCAGCAGGGCATAAATAGATAATCAAAGTGTTTTTGTTTTTTTTTTTTCTTTACTCACCCAGGTAGGAATTATATAATCAGAGACTGAGTCTTCCTTTGTTTTTGTTTCTTTAAACTTTCTAGATTACACTAAGAATTCCTCTGATTTTACTTGGAAATGTTCAGACCTTTTAAGTCAACAGCCCCAGAAACTAATCAGAAAATTATGTGTACATTGGTGAACACACTGAGATCGTTAAAAATACCACCTTTATGATCTTTTACAGTGTGTGTGTGTGTGTGTGTGTAGAGAGAGAGAGAAAACCAAGAGAAATAAATAATTGCATACATAACCCATCTAATAATCTAGGCTAGGGGATTAACTCACTGGTAGAGTATAGATGAACCTGAGTTTATTTCCAGCACTACAACACACACATGAATCCCTTTCTCTCTCTCTCTCTCTCTCTCTCTCTCTCTCTCTCTCTCTCTCTCTCT
>CABHPP010001656.1:0-12932 GCA_902168425.1 Peromyscus attwateri | reverse complement strand
TCTCTCTCTCTCTCTCTCTCTCTCTCTCTCTCTCTCTCTCTCTCTCTGTCCTGGGATCCACTGAACGTGGTCCCTGCCCCTCTCCACCCTCGAGCCTCATAGACAGGATCCCCTCAACCCCATTCAGAGCGTGTGAGGTTTTCAACCCTTGTTAACAGAAGAAACTACAAAGATCTGAAGTTTTAATTGGAAGTCAAATAAGTTCTGGACAGCTGATGCACAGCATGGCGATCACAGTTTATAGAACTATAGTCTGTGCTTGAAGCCTGCTAAGACGGCAGATCTTAAGTGTACACACGTAATACACACAAGACAGTAACTAAGTGGTGTGACAGATATGTACATTAATTTAATCGTGGCAGTCATTTCACGACGGATGTATATGGAAATCAAATCATCACACTGCACATCTGGAATATACAAATTTTATTTGTGAATTGTGCTTCACTAAATCTGGAAAAAAAGTGACAATAATTGAGGATATATATATATATATATATATTTATATATATATTGCAATAAGGGTCTACTGGTGAGAATAGAATTAGGTGGGTTTTTGTTTTCGTTTTTGGGGGTTTTGTTTTGTTTTGTTTTGTTTTTTAGGTGGGGGATAACATTTTGCTCAGCTAGGGTTTATAGTTAGTGTCCCAGAGACCCAGAGGGGGGTTGGAATTGTCCATCTATAAAGAACCTAGAATTAGGTGGTGGACTGGATTTGGGCCACAGGTTGTGATCTGTCCATTCCTCAGAAACAGGGAAAAGTGCAAAGGGCAAAGGGCAAAGGGCAAAGTACTTGACACTAGGGGAGTCAAAGGGGCCTGGTGCTTATAATCAAACCGTGCAATCCTACCTCTCCCTGGATTCAGCCATTTTATCTCTCGAGATTTTATTCATATTCTTTCCTGGGGCCCCCACCTCCTCAGGGAGCCTTTCATGACCCTGCTGCTCCTTCAAGCTTCTCATGTGGCTTGCATGTGCCCCCAAATTCATGAACTAGAAGCTGGCTTCTCAGTGCTGCGGCGCTGAGAGGTGAGACCTTTAAGAGTACATCATCATACCGTTCTCGCAGAGGACCTGAGCTTGGGTCCCAGCACCCACATCAGGCAGCTCACAACCACCTGTAACTCCAGCACCTGGGGATCTGACGCCTTCTTTTGTCCTCCACAGGTGCCAGCCCTCATGTGCTCATACCCACATACAGATACACACACACACACACACACACACACACACACACGCACGCACGCACGCACGCACGCACGCACGCACGCACACGCACACGCACACGCACACACGCACACACACGTAATGTAAAAACATTAACAATGATGATAACAAAAGAAAAGGAAGCCAAAAACAAACCCTGCCTCCCTGGAGCTTCCTGTGAGGTGCTTAGACACAGCAGCGACCGAGGTAATGGATGTCAACTGCGAACCTGCCAGTGGGAGACTCCAAGCAAGCCGTCCGTCCCTGGTGGCTCCTCTCCCAGGGAGCTCTTTGTTCTTTGAAAACTGAAACGCCAGGCCCTCATCGATTTTCTTAGAGGAGACACCATATAGAATGATGAGTAAGTGCTGCTTGCCTCCGGGCACAAATCCCACAGCTGGCCACTTCCTGGCTTTGGAGTTTACGTGAGGTGCTTGACTTTGCTGAACCATCGTCTCTTGGTTGAGAAAATGTCTTGGTCTGTTTCCTGCCGCTCTAACACCGTAGTACAGACCAGAAAACTGCACAGGACAGGAGTGGTTTAGGCTCACAGTTCTGGAGGCTGGGGAATCCAAGACAAGGGGTGGTAACCGTGGGGGGCTTCTTATTGTACTACAACATGGCAAAGAGGGGTCACAAAGCTCCACCTTCTATAACTTACCCCATTCCTGTCATAACAGTATTAAATCTATTCATGATGGCACAAGCCTCAAGGCCTATCGCCTCTTAAAGGCTTGGCCTTTTAATACTATTAAAATGGCAAGTAAATTTCAACATGCTTGGGAAGAAGGGATGCTCAAACCACAGCAGGATATAGTGAAAGTACCCATATCCCTCGTTCACAGATCAGCTGTGGCACGGCATATTAAACACTTGGCTCAGGTTGTACTCCACACGTGTCTGTTGCTTTGCTCAAATAGACCATGTTTTAGATTGAGCCCTGTCCCTAATTTATTTACTCTTCAAACTACACAAAGAGACAGTCACTATTGTTACTCCAGTTTCACAGAGAAGGTGTATAGTTGGCCTAGATCACACAGCCAGTGTGGCAAACTGGGCCACCTGGACCGAAGGTATGCAGCCAACTCCTGTTGGGAGGTGTCTTTCCCTGTATAAAGCCCTTGGAAAATCAGGAGGTCACTAGAGAATTCTTCTACCTTCCAGAGCCGCCTGATTTGCTTAGCTGATGGCCCACATCTGCCCATTCATTCACTGAGTCCTCCTCCATCCTGAATCAGAAGAGTGGTCCACGGAACGTTCTCGGGCAGTGGTTCTCAACCTTCCTAATGCTGTGGCCCTGTAATCCAGTTCCTCATGTTGTGGTGACCCCCCCATCTATAAAACGATTTCGCTGCTGCTTTGTAACTGTAACTTTGCTGCTGTCATGAATTGTAATGTAAGTCTCTGACATGCAGGATACCTGATATTTGAGTCCTGAGGGGTCACGACCCACAGGTTGAGAACTACTTTCTTAGAGCAGTTTCCTCCTGGCTAGGCCCAACCTCCCATGGACATCTGCTTAGAGTAATGGATGGAAAGGGAGCGGAGAAGGGGAGAAAGGTACTATCAGCATGCAGGAGAGGGTCTGGGGAGAATCTGTCCTGCTCAGAAGGTAACAACAGCATCAGAGCCGACCTCTTTCTGCTGCCTGTGAAGCACCAGCCCCACCACCCGTGAGGCACCGCCAAGGCGAGCTGACTTGACTGATTGAAACATGATTGTCCCTCTTCATCAAAGTGATGTCATTCTCTGATTTCAGCAAGTGAGGGATGGTGAAATTAATGACAGCTCGAGTGGGCTTCTAATGGTCCAGGGCTGCTCCAGGGCCCAGGGCTCCCAAGCCACTTGCATTTCAATGATGTGCTGTGGGATTTCTGTCCTAACAAGGGTGCCATAAGTCTTAATTACCCAGAACCAAGGCCTCACCTTGCTGCGTGTCCCTGGGGAGTTCCACTGAAGTCAGTGAGAGCTTTGCCTGCAGTTCAGCACCATGAAAACCCGCCTGCAAATGTTTGCAAATTACCCTGAGTGCCTCTGAAGGAAACAGGAGGGAATTATTTATTTTTAGAATGCTGGCATAGCCCCGGACCTGCCTTGCCTGTCGCATACCTCTGTGTGACTCAAATCTAGCTCCCTCTGTCTCCGATTAATTCTGCATCATGGGCCTCTTTCCTTCGTGGTGGATGGAGCTACCTTGTAGGTCTCGCCCTCAGCCTCGTTGCTGGTAATGTTCCGTTGCTTCTGCCTCCGACTCCACTCTCTAGAAAGCATAATGTGCTTTCCATTAGCGGGGCTGACTGAACCTTCCCTTTCCAGCCTTGAAAGCAGTCTCCCCCACACAGAGGACATCAAGTGACTCCCAACCTGCTCTTCTGTCCCTCTGAAATTAGTGCTGGCCATGCCTCTGCCTAGGCTCCTGCATCTGATAAACACACACACACCACACACACACATACACACACACACATACACACACACACACACACACACACACACACACACACACACACACCACACCACACCACTAAGGCTGTCGCCCTTTGTCAGATCACAAATGCTCCCTTCTCCAGATACTAACCCTGAGTGAAAGGTGCCACTTAGCTGGCAATGCTCAGGCTTGTCTCCCACTTTGGGGACAGCCTATATCCTCCAGATAGAAGTGTCCATGGGGGTGGAATTTGTGTTCACACCCACACTCCTGAGTTCCCATTGGACCAGGAGGAGGCTAGACCACATTACACTAAGTGGGTTTCACCCGTCAGCACATCCTCACAAAAAATGCTAATAGCCCCATTCCTGACCCAGTGTTTTGGCAATCCCCTGCATGCAGAACAGGTTTTTGAAACCAGAGCCTGATCCTATCACTGCCTTTCTCAGAGCCTACAATGTCCCCCATTGTCCAGACTGAAAGGCCTGGGTCCTAACCCTCCTGCTACCTTTGCCAGGCACCTCACTTCTCCAAAACTCTGCTCTCTCACTTGGAAGGTCCCTTCCTCCAGAGGCCTGCCCGGTAAAGCCCTCCACGCTGGACCCTCCCTGCAGACCAGACCCCATCACAACACCCCCCCACCCCCCCACCCCCCCACCCCCCCGCTCAGACTGCTGGCCTGCACACTTCCTGGTACTGCTCCAATCTGCCATCACCTGACACATAGGAGACCTGTTGTGTCAATGGGTGACTGATAATTATCTGCTGATTGATGAAACCGAATCAAAGAGTGATTGAACTAGATACTTCATAAATGTTTAACAGTAACAGCCAACTTGCAGCCCCAGATTAATCTTATATCAATATCTGCCTGCTTATGTCTTACCTTAAATAGAAAGATTCATTGAGAAGATATTAAAATAATGAACCGTCTTCCCACAGACATATGTGCAGGTGGTTAAGTGTCTAGCATGATCGATACACAAGTGGACCCTGGGGTTCAGGTTTCCATTTCTTTGAGACCCTGAGCCTTGTAATCAAAGCCTTCCTGGCAAAGCAATCTTCCACTGAATTTTAAAGCTTCCTACCTTCCCGCTGTATGTTCCCAACAACAACAAAAACAAAATGAACACAAAAATACTGTGCGCTTCCAAGCACCAGGATAGTGCTGCTTGCACAAGGAAAACAGTCTTGAATATCAGTGAACCATTCTGTCCCATGCACTGTTCAGAAAAGCATCACCCTGTGGAAAGCTGCTCCAGATAACTTCAACATGGTGGTTGCCCGAATCACCAGATGTTCTGACTTGCCTGGGACTCACTTCTGGGGTACCTCAGGTATTAGGTATTGTTCATTCCTGGGGTGACCACCGACAGAGACACAAGTGGCATTAACACATCACCAGTGATGGGTATGCAAATAAGAAGGGACACATATGGAAACAGCTCTACCTGGAAATTGCCTCTACCTTGCCTTGTCTAAAATTCATAGAAATATTAATCCTTCTGAATGCTTAGGAATGCATATGGGGTAACATTCTCAAGAAAGCTAATAATTATCCCTTGTTAGCTAGATCAACCAACGACAGTCTCTCACTGCAGGGACGGAAAAATATTGTGACGTGCTCTGCTAAGCAAAGCGGGGTGGCAGAATGAATTAGGACATTTAGACTAACAATAATAACGACATATGAGTCTAGCTCCTTTCTACAGATAATTGATAACATTGACAGAAAATAGACACAGAGTTAATAGAGTGCATTAGGACTGGTTGATTGAGACACAGAGGACAGAATTTCTCTCCACTGCCACGTTGTTATCGCTAATATTTATTAGACACCCACTGTGTCTGGTATGACTCCTATCAGAGACTGGGATAATAATAAATTACTACCTGTCAGCCGTGTGTACAGTAACTGCGTTATGTGTCTAGGCAGCTCTCTTATTAAGACTTTGGAATCTATTAAAAGTCTCATTTTGAAACAATAAACCAAGAGGAAAAAAATTTATGAATTGTAGATCTTCAGTATTAACCCAACAACAGCCTTGGAGAGGAACAGAAATCTTCAGAGAAAAAAATTAATCCCTGCCAAGGAAAATCTAGGAACATAAGTTAGCGGGCCCTACCAGATGCCTCCAACTATGCTGAGCAGAAATGAGGTACATTCTAATTTCACAGGAAGAAAATTTATAGGCTAGCCTGTGAATCAGGCAGGGTCCAGAAGCCTTCTCTGCCAGGTTCTCAATCACACGTGTAACTAACAGCCATGGCCTCACCCCCCCAAGACCCCCTTTGGTCTTTGGTACGATTGGTTCTACATTTATCATTGCCACTGATGTATGCAGACGTAACTCACCTACTCCAGACACTAGTTTCATCTGCATAGTGGAAAGGCCATGTTGTTTGCAAGACTAGCTGTTATAAAGCCTCACATCGGTGTCTGGCTGTCTCTGCAATGTGATTGTGTCATCTACCACTAAGTGGTGTGATTGATTGGTTCCTCCCTGTAAGAGTTAAGGAAGCACTTATCAAAAGAATACCATGCATGTGGTATTTTGGCCCCTTCTGAGCGTAGACCTTAAGAGACCTTGAAGCTCCCGGTCTTACTTTCTTAGAACACAAGGCCACATCAGGTAAGAAAGCCCAGGACAGCTAATCTTGCAGATCAGAGCTCTCATGGACAGACAACAGCTAACAGCCAATACCAACTGCCAATCATACGAGGATCACAGCATCAATAGAATGTACACAGCTATTCCTTGATATCTATTTACATTGGCCTATCTAGTTCCTGTCACACTGCCAGATGACAGTTGCTGCTCAGGTGACCCCAGAAGCAGCCAAGCGGAAGAGCCACCTAGTTGGGCCCAGCGAAGGATGCTGGCCTGAGAACCATGAACAAATAAAAGGGCTACAATTTTGAACAACTCGAGTAGGAGCCGTTTGTTACGCAGTAGGTAGATGAAGGACAATGGCCGAGCCTTTATGCTTGCCACAAGCGCTCTAGAAAAGGGACTCCATTTCTAACCCCTCTAACGGCAGCCTCCAGGACGGTGTTAACTTGTGAAGCTAAGGTGTTTCTTCTTGTTTCCTCCCCGTCACTTCTCAAAACCATTCACACTGAAATCTGACTGTTTAACCTTTCTTTCTCAAGGGAATAATAATAAAAACTGTGGGCTCTGAAATGCTTGCTCGGTGATTGGCTGGCAGCAGGTTGACAGTGTGGGGAGATGGAAAGCAGCCCCGGGCGTCCCCCTCTGTCCAGACGAGCTGGTGCCCACTCTGCCCAGCTGCAGGGCCACTGCCAAGGCCCTGAAGCCTGCTGGGAGGCCACTGTAACAGGGATCACTGGACACGGTATATTAAGGATCTCCAGAGAAATGAAACCAACAGAAGCTAATATACAGAGGGGACTGGTTCAGAACCAGCTGAGGAAGTCAAAATATGCAAATGCTGAAATCCTTTATATATAAGATGATATAGTTTTGCATAGAACCTATGCACATCCTCCTATAAGTTATCTCTAGATCACCTAGATCTGTGGTTGGTTGAATCTGGATAGGGAACGTGCAGCATGGACACTCTGTAAGAAGACTGGAAGGCTGGAGACACAGGCAAGGGTTTCATTTCTAGTTCAAAGGCAGTCTTTGTGAAGAATCTTTTCTTCTTGGGAGGTCTGCCTTTTTCCATTAAGGCCTTCACCTGGCTGGATGAGGCCTACCCATGTTATTGAGGGTCGTCCTCTTTCCCCAATGTCTACTAATTTACATGTTAGTCTCATCTAAGAAATAGCTTCAGAGGGGTTGTGAGTGGAACTCGGGAGGTAGAATCCTTGCCTAGCATGCACAAAGCTCTGAGTTCCATCACCAGGACTGTGTAAATTAAGCCTGGAGGCACAGACCTGTGATCTCAGTAACCAGGAGGTAGAAAAAGAAGGATCTGAAACTTAAGAACATTCTCGGTGACATGGCAAGTTCAAGATGACCCCAGGTTACAGGAGACCCTGTCTCAAAAAAAAACAAAAAAAAAAAAAACAAAAACAAAAAAAAAACCAAACAAGCAACAAGCAAAGAAAGAAAAGAAACGGTTTCACAGAAATGCCTAGAATAGTATGTGACCTATTTTCTAGGCACTGTGGCTTAGCGAAGTTGACCTGTAAAATTAACCATAGGAAGTGCTAAGTTGATTTGTGTCCCTTAAAGGACAGCCTGCAGTCCCAGCCCCATGGTGTTACAGAAAGCACCTTACTTGAGGATAAGCTCTTCACAGAAATCAACTGATTCTGTGAAGAGTCTTCAGAGTGGGTTCCAATGAGTTACAATTGGTGTCCTCATCACAAGGGAAAACCAGACCCAAGAGACAGACATGTGCAGAGAGCACATATGTGATGACATGGAGAAGACAGCCATGTACTTAGGGCAATACATCTGTCTACACACGAAGGCAAGCCAAGGACTCCCAGGAAACGCGAGCCGCAGCAGGGGGCTGTCAGCAGTGTGGACTGGCCAACACCTGAATTTGGGACTTTCCACCTCTAGAGCTTTGGACTATGCTGTCCCATTGGAGACACTTTGTCCTGGTAGCCCTAGCAGAAAGCAGATATAGCTGAGAGCCTTGCTTCCAGGCTTGGGAAGAGATCACCATTACCTGCCCTTCTGCAGGGTGGGGAGCTGAGAAAAGCCCTGGATAGGCTCTCTTCCTTGAACCCATGGCTCTATCCTTTAACAAGCCCTGAGACACAGGTCTGAAAGAATTTGGCAAGCTTCTATTTCCTCAGAAAGCAAGGGTGATTCCTGGGTCCCCACCCGGGGTGAGAATATAAAGGTTCTTGGCTGTGAATTTGAGGTAGAGACTTTAGCCAAGGAATTTGCAGAAAGGACTGAGTCATGTCAGGCCCAGCTTGTGGCTGCTGGTCATGTAGCTCCCCCCATGGTGGGCAGATGGGAAGGCAAACCCGTATATGTTGCACCGAGATCCCAAGAGGACAGTGGCTCAGGCGCCAGAGCCAAACAGACTCGGGGCTGTCCTGGCTCTACCAGCTGACAGTTCACAGTAACGGCTTTCTTCTACATTGTGTGTGTATGTGTGTGTGTGTCTGTCTGTCCCCAGTCCACAGCACTCAGAAAATTTGTGGGCGTCAATTCTCTCTAGAGGTTCTTGGGATTGAACTCAGGTTGTCAGGCTTTGTGACCAAAGCTAAGCCAGCTCATCAGCCCATGGCTTTTCATCAAATGCTGTACTAACTACTTATCCCATTGCCGTGACAAAATGTCTCACAAAAGCAGTGGAAGGGAGGGAGAGAGGGAAGGAGGGTTTGCTTTGGCTCACTGTTTGAGGGTCCAGCCCATCAGTGGCAGAGAAGGCATGACAGGGCTTTGAGGTGGCCGGTCACATCCTAACTACAGTCAGGAGGCAGAGAGAGAAGAATGCCAGTGCACAGCCAGCTTTTTCCCTTTTCCTCAGTCCAGGCACCCAATTTGAGGAATGGTGCTGCCCTGATCTTAGTGATAAGATAATCTAGAAACTCCCTCATAGATGCAACCAGAGGTGTGTCTCCTAGGTGATTTTAGATCCTGTCGGGTCAACAATCAATATTAACCATCACAAATACTGAGCAATTGAGGTATATAATCCCCTTGCCTCTTTCTAGCAACTCACGTTACAGATGAGGCCTGCAGCTCAGAGAGGTCACCTGATCTCCACAGGATCAGATCGCCAGCCGTGATTCTAACACAGACAGGCTGGTCGCCAAGCCCTAACCCCTAACTTCTTAATCACCAAGCTGACTAAAAGCGTGCCAGGTCACAGGAACACAGATTAAAAGCCTGCTTTTATTCAAGCCAAACAGCAGGCCAGAGGCAACCACACTGGAGGAAGTTAGCGTAAGTGCCAAAACCAGCAGATTGAGGCCTTACTCTCCAGGTAGACAGTGTGTCTGCCAGGTGGTTGCCCACTTGGAGGTAATGATGACTGGCATTGCCCCCTCCTTTGAGAGTATGGAAAGTTTGAGTTTGCCCCCCATGTTAGCTACTGAGGACGCCACCATTTTTAATGAGTTGGTACTTTGCCCTCCAAACATGCCAGCAGATGACTGCACTTTAAGTGGGGAGTTCCACAGTCACTAAAAGCAAGTGGGAAACTAAAGGCAGTCAGACTGTTGCTTAAAATGTGAGGCAGTAGGTCCAAGCTGTGGCCCATCACAACCCTAGGCAGATCAGCGATTAATTTAGGCGATGATCCCAGCACTCTGGAAACGGAGGCAGGACAATCAGAAGTTCGAGAGTTCAAGGGCAGCCTGGGCTACTTGAGATGCTGTTTCAAACAAACTGTGAAAAGCATCCTTGAAACTCTCCATAGGTCAGGAAAGAAATGAGACTGAAAACAGTCCTGTTTCCAGACCAGCACTCAGGAGGAAAGGACAGAGGCGGAAGCCAAGGCTTGCCAACAGTGGCTCGCTGCCGCACGGTAGGAGTGCCTGGCTACCTCAGTGGTCTTGCCTTTGGGAAACCCTGCCCACACCCACTCAGTTGTGCCTCAGAGTGGTTTTCTACTTGATAGTTTTAGCCTATGAAAAAGGTCCCATAACTCAAGTTTAATTTCCCTTGGGGAGACAGCTTTGAAATAACTATCAAATCTCCTTTCCCCTCTTTTTGCTATTCTAAGCAAACCGGGAAATATTTTCCCCTGAGGGACAATAGTCCGGTCATTCATGCAATAATCATTTTAATGCTATTTGCTTCTTTTCTTAAAAAAAAAAAAAAAAAAAAAAAAAAGCTTGCAAAGGGCCCTTCTCATTCTATATTTCTATTTTTTTTTTTTCTTGAGTTTTGCGGGAGGAGGGTCTGGTGTTTGCCTTTGTTTTCTTTTTAGAAACTCAACTTCGTTGCCAGGGACAGATGTGAAAGGCTCACTGATTAAACTAGCTGGCATTCATACAATGACTGACAAGTTATCCGCACTCCCATTTCATTCCCACACAACCACGAGGGGGATCATGCCCATTGTGTAGACGGAAAAATCGGCCTCAGAAGAACTCTTGCTAAGCACCGCAAATAGACTTGAACTCAAATCTCCTGATGCGCGTGGAAATCCTTGGCATTGACTGCTCTGAGCCCTGTATGCAGCCAGTGTCCCTGAGCTGGGTGGATGGCTGCTACCTCGTTTCACAGATAAAGCTGAGGGGTGGAACTGGGATGGATGGTTAAGACTCAAACTCAGTTCTGTCTGTCTTTAGTGCAAAGTGGCATAAAAAAACAGAGTGTGGGGCTGGCCAGGCGGCTCCGTGGGCAAGCTGCTTGCTGTACAAGCGTGAGGACCTGAGTTCGGATCCCCTGAACTCAAGCAAGATGGTTGTGGTAGCGCATCTGCAATCCCAGAACTCCTGTGCTGAGATGGGAAGCTGAGACGGGAGAATTTCTGAAAGCCCACTGGGCCAGCTAGCCTGGAAAACACCGCAGCGGAGAACGAGAACACACCTTGTCTTAAATAAGGTGGGAGGCAAAGACTGACAGCTGAAGTTGGACTCCTGTCTCCACACTCACGCCATGGTACATACGTGCCTGCACCTACACAAACACACACACACACACACACACACACACACACACACACACACACACACACATCACATGCTCAAGGTTTTTATATGAAAAAGCTAATTGAAAATAGTAACCGGAACGAAAACACAGAAAGCATGTCAATAGCATCTCAGAGATGGTAGGACAAGAAGTGAGGGCTGGATCGTGGTCCTGGCATGGAGTGTAGTCAGCTCAGAGCCCTAGCACTCCTGCGGAGAAGCCCTCCCTGCCAAGCCAGGGAGGGGATGAACTCAATTGAGGCCTTTCTTGGTCATCATCGGAAACACCAAGGGAGCCTGAACAGGAGCCCAGATGCCAAGGAGAAGAAGGTATCCAAGTCACACAGTGCCAGCCTCATGCACTAAACAGTAGGGGGTGGGTCTCCCTGTCCCCCAAGTGGATGCAAGCAGAAGGGAACAGGGTAAGTATCCAGGCAGGTCCCAGCAAGTCAATTATCCAGTGTAGTCAATGACCATGACCCTGGGCCATGCCCAGCCCTCCCACACAGCGTGTGGATGGATATGGATACAGGGGAGGCAGCTGGTACCTAGCCCATGCTTCCTCTGCAACCAAGGAGCCCTGTAACCACCCTTCAGCACACTCCTCCAAGTTCCGCAAAGTGACAAAAGTCTCACTTACAAGTTAATCAAAATCCTGTTGGTAAATGAAAAGGGGGGGGGACTGTTAATTAAAATCTCAAAAGATGCCAAGGGAAACAGCCTACAGATGTCTTGTTCCCATGCTAATCCTATGGGAAACACAGACACCAGAAATCCAGGGTTCTGTGATTAGGCCTGAGCACGTCATTGTGACAACTGGAATAAGAAAGATTGTGGAACCTTCCTCAGACCCCAAGGTAATGAAATAATTAACGAGAAACAGGGCCTTCCTCTCTTCCCCAGGGAGGGTAAGATTCCAGGTATTTAGCCCTGCAGTTTTATCTCTTGAGTGTGTGAATAGCATAGGAAATGAGACTGTACAGTCATTCACCGAGTGCTCATTGAGCACCTACTATGTGCCATGTGCTCTAGGGTGCTGTGGACACAGCAGGAGGGCAGACTCATTGGCTTACCTTCTAGAATGGGGAAAACAACGGACATGCTGTGGGTAGTTTGGGGGTGATGGAGGAAAAAGCCAGTCGAACAATAGAGACTGAAGGGCAATGAGGACTCAGTCAGACCCGTGGTGGAGACAGTTCCTGCTGGAGGGGTTTTAGTCCATTCTCTGTTAATGTAACACCACCACAGACTGGGTAATTCATACAGAAGAAAGGCATATTTAGATCCCCATTCTGGAGGCTGAGAGAGGTGACCACAGCTGGCAAGGGACACACTGGTTGCAGATGTGGAATCTCTGCGGGATCCCAAGGTGGCTGAGCATACCACATGGCGAGGCAAAAGTCCCTGCTCGTGTCTTGCCTCTTTTTCTTAAAAAGCTACAGACCCATTGCATTACGGCCCTACCCTTATTTCCTTAATGAACCTTACTTATTTCCCCAAAGTCCCACCTCCAAATACCACAGTCAAATTAATTTTCCACTTACCTAATGTTTTGCAACAGGAATGAAATTTCATGTGAGTTCTGGTGGGGCCGTTCAAACCACAGCAGAAGTACGCTTGAACAGACACTCAGATCACAAGTAGAGCCAACTGAATAAACACTGCAGGCAGAGGAGATGTACTGTAAAGGCCCCGAGCCTGGGTCTTCATTGATGTGTTCAA
>CABHPP010001655.1:0-60660 GCA_902168425.1 Peromyscus attwateri | reverse complement strand
TCTCTCTCTCTCTCTCTCTCTCTCTCTCTCTCTCTCTCTCTCTCTCTCCTTCCCTCCCTCCTTTCTTCATATACATGTATCAAAAATATAAAGCACACAAAAAGTCATGGAGTCTGTTCCATGCTGGCCATCTATTCCCACGCGCGAGACTACCCTGTAGTATGGTTGATATTCTCCACTGAAGAAAAATTAGTTTTGTCTCCCAGCAAATATCAATTGCAAAGAGCCTGTTGATAAAGGATGGGACTTAATGTCTACTTCTCCTCAGTGCTGGGAATTTTATCTGGTTTGAACTTGTGCACATCTTGTACACACAGTCACAGTCTCTGAGTTCATATATGTATTAACCCTGTTGTGGCTGGAAGATGATGTTTCCTTGGAATCATCCACCACCTCTGGCTCTTACACTCTTTATGCCTCTTCTATGAATCTCTGAAACCCAAGGGGAAAGGTTTGATAGAGACATCCCATTTAGGACTGACGGGTCCAAAGTCTCATTCTCTGCACATTGTGCAGTTTTAGATATCTCTGTTAATTACCATCTACTGAAAGAAGAAACTTCTCTGACAAGAACTGAGCAATACATTGACCTATGGGTATAACTATCGATCATTAGAAGCCATTTTATTGCCCTGTTCCTTTAGCAGAATAATAATAGCAGCACATTTTCCTCTAGGCCCATGACCTGTCTGGTCTTGGATTCTTGTCCACTTCATTGGTATCAAGTATGCCTTTTATCTCATAGAGTGGGCCTTAAATCCACTTATTTAAAAAGTGGTTGGTTAACCCCAAAACATTTGCACCACTAGTGTAACAGTATCTCTTGCAGGCAGATACCTGTTATTGGTCACAGGGTTTGTGGCTAAGTGGTATTTATGATTACTTTTCTTTTGCATGCATAGTACCTTTCAGCACCATGAATCCTGGTTGGTAAGGACAAAGCTTCTGGTTGGACATCATTTCAATTTCTCCAGGTTTGATGACATCAGTAAGCAATTTCTTTAGCAACAGGGACTTACAGTCAGGTTGTAGAGGGTAGCCAATGGCCTTGGCAATAGTCTATTATAGTTGAAGGGGGATCAATAGGACCTCCTTGGCCAACAATGCAATCAAATGTAACTCATTTCTAATTAGACTTAGTGGCAGAAGATGTCTAGCTGGGGCATTGTCTCCTCATTATAAGGTGACTCCATTTAAATTCTTTTCATATATGTATATATTGTAGGATGTTTCCACAGTAGTAAGTTTCTATATGGCTTCTCAAAATGCCTTTGGTGTAAGTCATTCCTCACAGTATTCCCTCCTTTACCCTGCCATCCCATTTCCCTTCTCATTTAATCCTATCTCTTTATAACACTATATTCTAATTCTCCTTCCTTGGGAAGAGCCTCTGCTCCTGTTGTGGGATATTTGAGCAAACTATAAAAATGTGTCGACCTTTTATCTTGCCCGCCTAAGGTACCTGATTGGTTTAATAAAGAGCTGAAAGGCCAATAGTGGGCCATGAAAGAATAGGTGGGACTTCTAGGGAGAGAGAGGAACTCAGGATGAATATAGGTGTACGAAGGAGATGCCAGCGAGACTTGGAGGGAGTCAAACATACAGAATGGAGGAGAGGTAAAAAGCCACCTGGCAGAACATAGATTCATAGAAGCAGGTTGATTTAAATTATAAGAGCTAGTTGGGAACAAGCCTTAGCTAAAGGCTTATTATTAATTATTTCGTAACTAACATTAAGTCTCCATGTCATTCTTTAGAGGCTGGCGGTCCCAAAAGAAAGTTGGACAAGAAAGACTAACCACATCCTCCCCTTTGTCTCTTACTGGCTGCTTAGCCTCTGTGGTTATTCTGATCAGAAGTGCATCTCTGAAGAGCAAGGAATTGTTCTGTCTTCATAACCTCGAAGATAAAATGAAAATAAGACCCCTGCATTCCTTTCCTCAGAAAGACATTGGACGGGTGCGAATCAAACAGCTTCAGTCCATCATGACTAAGAAGTTCATGCTGCAAGTTACAATGTTTCTTATAGGTAGCCAGTTTGAAAGGAGGCTTTGATTAAGAAGGGAATCATTCGTAGCTAGTGGAAATGGCAGGGATGACCGTGGTGGTACTGATGAAGGTAGGGTTATAACAAACAACCGAGGAAAAAGTAAATACAGAGGGGGTGAACATAATTCAAGCGTTTGAACATTCATTTTGAGCCAGTACCTCTCATGCTCAGGTTCCTTTTTAAAGCACTGTGCAAAATGCTGATGACGTTTTGCAGCTGATTGTTGAAACAGATGATAGGAGATTTCTAATTAAAAGCCATCAGCTCACCGCTGGGCACAATGATACATATTTTTAATCCCAGTATTCAGGAGACAGAGGCAGGTGGATCTCTATGAATTCCAGGCTACCCAGGGATACCTAGAGAGACCTTTTCTTGAAAAAAAAAAAAAGTAAGAAAAAGAAAGATCTAGCAGCTCTGATTTCTGTCCCAGAAAAGGTACCCAAATCATTTCATGGTCCCTCTTGAACATGAATTTCTCTTTCATATGAGGCTATTTCTAAATCATTTTGTAAGGTAATAAAATTTATATGAGTGGAGAAACCACCAAATTCAGGGTGCATCTCCAGGAGTGCCAGATGACTTCTCCAAATTGTGACTTCCCACACATGCTGTCAGATGCTGTCAGAAGCATTTAACACGTGCGCTGTCTTTCACTTCTAAGGGACATTTTCTTTTCAGAATACAAAATAATGTGAGACATTCTAAATGATGCATTTAATATATGAATGCAAAGATATATTAAGTCCCAGCAATATTTTCTATGCACACAACCTTACAGCTCACTTAAAACCCTTCTCCTTCTAAGATGGCAATATGAAAGTGTGGATTTTGTGAAATGAAAGGGAATGAAGACGAAAATCTCTAAAAGGATTCTGAAACCTCTAAAATGCTCCTGAGAGATTCCTCATTGTTAAGCACTGGGGTAGGTGTGAGGGGTCTGGAAACCATGTATTAACACGCTTCGCATCACTCTGCACAAGTAACACCACAGGCTTACCCTATAAGGAGAAAGGTACATTTTGCCTCATAGTTCTGGAGGTATCATTCTAAAATCAGGCAACACTGTTGTTTTGGGTCTCTGGCCAGAGAGACACATCACAGAAGGAGTACACAATGGAGCAAACCACTTGCCTAGCAAGCCAGAAGGCTTAAAGAGAGGCTATACTCCCCAAAACATCCCCTCAATTACCTGAACACCACACACCAGGCTTCACTGCCTTCCAACAGTGCCACCTTGGGGACCTAGGTTTCAATACATGGGTCTTTAGAGACAATATCCAACACAGCATATTACTTAGTCAAAAAAATAAACAACAACCAAACAACCCACCAAAATCTATTTCCTTGTCAAGGGTTGGGAAATAATACAGACTAAGCTCAAGTCCAAATCCAAAGCTTCGAAGAGCCAAATCAGAAAAGCATAGTGGGTAGGAATGTAAAAATAGAAAAGTAAGAACGGGAACCAGGACTTGGCTCCAGAGAGCACCAGTCTGGAGCCTTGATTGACATATGCGGAACGTCAAAGCAGACGCCAGAGCCCCCTAAACAAATCAAACCAAGGCACACAACGCCAGACAGCTCGAGAGAGAAGAAAGGTTTCCTTCTATTGTTGTAGGGAGATCAGGGCCAACAGGGTTACCTAGAGTGAAGAGCAGGGAGGAGCAGCCAAGAAGAGGTTTTCCTTGAAGCATAGATGATGATCCCAGGTATTTAAGGGAATGACCTCACCTTCCAAGACGTAAGCACCTGAAGGACACTGTGAAGGGACTGAGCATAGAAACGGGTGAAGCGTGCGCTTTATCAAGCTTCCCAAGTGTAGAATCTGCAGACTGCAAGGCCCTTTGTTTGATGCTTAAGATGGAATCAAACCATTTGGAGCATGGAAATGGGAGTATGATAGTCTGATACGAGATGCTACCAGACCAAAAGAAGGGAAACAATCACATCAGACCAACGTTCAGTAGCAGAAGACTCATAGGCAAGGTCAAGAACTACAGTGACTAATTATAAGAAGCTGAATCCTTGGAATATTATAATCTTCAGTGTAGTTCCAGGGGAAATCTAAGGTCAAGGTTGAGGAGTGTTCACAAGAGAGAAGAGTAGGATCAGCATCTGTCAACAAGTAAGCGCTATTTGAAAGAGGAGCATCTTCAAGCATGGTGTCTATCCCAGGGCCCTCTCTCAGGTGGCCTCAAAGACATGAGTCTTGCCGGGCGGTGATGGCGCACGCCTTTAATCCCAGCACTAGGGAAGCAGAGGCAGGCGGATCTCTCTGAGTTTGAGGCCAGCCTGGGCTACCAAGTGAGTTCCAGGAAAGGCGCAAAGCTACACAGAGAAACCCTGTCTCGAATAAACCAAAAAAAAAAAAAAAAAAAAGACATGAGTCTTCAGAAGAACTGACAGCAATTCTGGCCTCTAAGTCACTATGCAACGAACATATGTGGGACTGTGAAAACAGGTCAATGTCATAAATGATCTGGCTAGGCCTCAGCTGGGAAAGCCTCCATCCAGTCCTTCAGGCCTCACCTCACCCTTCTCTGACTGCTGGGTAGCTGGAAAGGCTGACCTGTACACAGTTCTCTACTTAGGGCTGCTTGGAGATGTTGCAAGGCATCATCTAGGAGGTAACAAGTGAAAGGAAGATGCTTATTTCTTCAGCATTGACCCTGCTAAGCCACTGTCTCAACGCAAGTCTACCTCCTACCTGCTACCTGATCCAGCAGGTTCTATCCTGCTTGCTTTATTCTCTCCCACCCTCCCCACTTCCTCCTTCTCTCATTCTTTACCTCCTGCACATGTGCATATCTAGGCTCACATACTTCCACATGCGCGTGCGCACGCACACACACACACACACATACATACACACACACACACACACACACACAAAACCTACTAACCATCTCCTTGCCTTTTAAATCTAGCTATTGTCAAATACCTGCCGTCAGCCAAAGGTCCTGAGACATCCTTTACTGTTTTTCTTTTTCTCTGCCTTACCCGGATACAGGATCCGTGAATAAGCTCTGCTCGGTGACTAACTCTGCAAGTACCATTCACAGGATTCTGAATGCTCTAGGCCCCCAACTCACCACTAACGTAGAAGTTGTTTTTGTGTTTCCCTATGTGTAGGGTGGGTTTTTAAAGAGGAAGCTGCTCAAGCAATCTCCTGGCTTGTGATGAAAACTAAAGGGCAGAATGATCCCTGGTGAGAGTCAGTGCTGGAAGTGATTGAAGGCTTAGCACAAAGCTGGGACCCCCTGCTTCCATACCATGCTACAATGATAACGAGAAAAATCAGCCAGAGACAGGCAGCGGGCTGTCTCTCACTAGGAAGCATTCACACAAGCTCTCTTGGCCAGGCAGGTCCAGGCCTGCCCAGGCACCTCTCTCAATGGGTCAGCTATGGACAGAACATTGGTGCTCCGGGACTACATGATGTACAGAAACACTACATGATGTACAGAAGCAAAGCAACCTGATACATGACTTGCTGCTGCTCTTACGGCTAGGCATAGCTCCTCTCCCTGATGTTGGGGGTAGGGGTGAGTTACCTGCTGCTAGCACCACCTATGTTCAGGCATCAATTCAGAGAAAAGGAACTGTTGGAGAAGCACTTTTCTCAAACCCACCCTCCTCTTCATATTCTCCAATCTGAATGTCTCAGCTTGTCCCAGTTTCCTGAGGCTTGGGGAGACTCTTTTGTGTCTCTCCGGGGACTTCCACAAGAAACTTCGATGATCAGAGGGGAGAAAAGTGACTCAGCAGTATGCACGTCTCCACAAGCCACTGTTGAGTTTCCTTTTCTGCCTTAGTTACTGTTCCATTGCTGTGGAGAGACACCACGACCAAGGCAACTCTTACAGGAGAAAGCATTTCATTGGGGCTTGCTGCAGTTCCAGAGGTTTGGTCCATTGTCATGGCGGGGAGTATGGAGACATGCAGACAGGTGCTGGAGCAGTAGCTGAGAGCTACATCTTAATCCATGGGCAGAGAAGGGGATGGTGGGGGGAGGAAGAGAAAGAGAGAGACAGAAGGAGGTACTGAGTCTGGAGTGGTGGGCTTAGGAACCCATAGACCTCCTGCCTTGCTTTATACTTCAGACATATCAAGTGAAAGTGCCTTTGATGAGAGGTGAGAGATGTAGGAGCTTGCCAACTTGACAGAATCTTGTGAATGAAAATTCCTGAAAAGAAACTCTATCTGAAAAAGCTGATTGACTATAACGTCAATGACTGTGGAGAGGTTGGAATGTTACAGATCCAGAGCCTAATTCCAATTTCTCTGGGGCTATCTTTAGCCCACTAAATGGTCATTCCTTGCCCCACTCGTTGGAATTGTATTAACTTAACAAAACTCTAATTTTCCACCAACCAAATCATAAGATTT
Organism: Peromyscus attwateri; assembly: GCA_902168425.1. NCBI lineage: Eukaryota > Metazoa > Chordata > Mammalia > Rodentia > Cricetidae > Peromyscus > Peromyscus attwateri. Next base: position 54,221 of record CABHPP010001655.1, on the reverse strand, counting down.
CCACCAATCAGAAAACATCTAAGATCTATAGATAAGATCTCCCCACTGTGCTGTAACCCCACACTTACTGTTTACATGTCTTGATAATGGTTTTCTTTGTTCTGTTGCTGTGGTGATTTGAAAGAAAATGGCCTCCATAGGCTCGTAGGGAATAGCACCATTAGGAGGTGTGGCCTTGTTGGAGGAAGTGTGTCACTAGGGAGCAGGCTTTGAGATCTCAAATGCTCAAGCCAGGCCCAGTATAACATTCACTTCCTGGTGCCTGCTGATCTGGATGCAGAACTCTAAGCTCTTTCTCCAACACTATGTCTGCCTGCACACTGTCATGCTTCTCACCATGATGACAATGGACTAAACCCCTGATACTATAAGCCAGTAAATTAAATGTTTTCCTTTATAAGAGTTGCCGTGGTCATGGTGCCTCTTCACAGCAACAGAAACCCCAGCTATGACAGCTGCTACAAAAACATCATGGAATTGATTCCACATTAGAACACGGAATTTGGGGGCAATCTAAATCTGAGCTTCTAGACCACGGTCACTCACACTTGGTTCTAAAATAAACTGTCTCGTATTCCCCGAGATGAGAGCAATAAATTTTGTGTTAACAACCTCCATGGAAAAACACCTGAGTGTGTCTATGGGGAGGAAAGTCCCACCATAAATGTGGGATACACCAACTGATGGGCTGAGGCCCCGGATTGAGTAAAAAAAGGCGAAAGCAAGTAGAATACAGCATCCATATCTCTCAGCTTCCTGAGTGCACACATGATATGGCCAGCCACCTCAAGTCTGTGCCAACAGGCCTTCCCTGCCATGATGGATTATGCTCTCAAACTGTGAGCCAAACCAAATCCTTTCTTCCTCAAGCTGTATCTTGTCAAAGTAATAAGAAAGGTAACTAATACAGAAAACAGGTACTGATGTGTAGGGCTGAAAATGGAATAAACTGACTGTGGTTCTCAGGCCTCTGGAGTTGATTTGCAAGAAGAGTGGGGAAGAGTTTGGAGCTTCAGGCTAGCAAAGCTCCCAGAGCACTGTAAGAAGGGCTCAGCGGGACACTTCACTGGGTCTTGAGAATTACCAGAATGTGGAGACAAATGCAGCAGTAGAGGCCTCACTGAAAAGGTTTTGGAGGAGAGCAAGGACTGTCGGGAACTTTGCTAGAGGTCATTCACGGCAAAGGACCTGCCTGCATTCTGCCTGTGTCCTGGGAAGTTAAGTGAAGCTGAAATAAAAAGTAGTGGACTAATTTGTTTGGTGGAGAAAAAAAAATCTCAAAACAGGATCATGTTCAGGTTGCTGTGGCTACAGCTCACAGTTTTCATCCAGTGTGAGAAAGAAACAGTGACGCGGAAATAGGTGGAAACGATGTCAGGCTTGAGAGGAAAATAGTGTGAGCCGATTTCTAAACAAAAAAGACGGGCTTGAAGGCAGCTGTCATAGTTAAAAGACTAGCATCATTAAAGAGAAACCTAGTGCTCTGCATTGGGACAGTGTGGGGAAAGATTCAGAAGAGATTTTGGACTTTTGAACAGTCCTTAAATTACAGGGATGTCAGGAGATAGTCTGAGTACATTTTGCTTTATGCGGCTTTGGATTCGGGAGTTGAATGTTATGACTTAAAGTGGTGTATTTGGATGTCAAATTGCCCAGGTCAGAGTTATTAGGGTTGTCGATTTAATGGAATTTAGAATCCCTGTAGAAACATACCTCTGGGCATGTCTATGAAAGTGTTTCCAGGACGATTTAACTCAAGAGAGAGGATTCAATCCAAATGTGGATGGCAGAATCCCACGGGCTGGGGTCCTGGGCTAAATAAAAAGGAGAAAATGGGTGGAACATTAGCATTCATCTCTCTGTTCCTGACTCTACACATAGTATGAGCAGCCACCCCATGATCCTGCCACCATGCTTGCCCTACCATGATGGACTCAGTGTATGCCTTTGAATCATAAATCAAAATGTATCCCTTTAAGTTGCTTCTTTTAAATATTTGATGATAGCAATGAAGAATCAATTAACACAGAGCTGGAGAAGTGACCTACCACTGGATAAGGCCATACCTGACCCCATAGTTCGCTCATCTCAGAAGGACAATGAGAGGACCGAGCAGACGCCATAACAGGCTGCTCAGTCTTCTCTCAGAGATCAGGCCTCAATTTCAGTTTCCTGAGGATGAACAAGCAATTTCTGAGAGAGCCACAAACAAAGAGCAATTAATCACTAATGCCCCTGACAACAGGGACAAGGGAGATAAGAAGTACCAAGCCTGGGCCATTGAGCCAGCCCCCACAGTCAGCACATAGACAAGCCAGCCTCCGTAACAACTCAAGACAAAGCCTGGGACTTGTCCAAGCCTGCCAATAAGTGAAAAAGCTGTAGCCTTAACCAGCCCCTTGCCAGCCCTAGCCAATTAGAATGTACGAATATGATTGCCACTTGCTTAAGCCAATCATATCTAAAGTGACCTAACTGCCCTAAAAACTCCCCTTGGCTGTGCTTAAAAAGAGCCTGCGAGCTCCTCTCTGGATCATGCCATTTTGCCTTTGTGTGGGATGGCCGGCCCCAGCATGCAGGAAGGTTTCTCAAGATAATAAACACTCTTGTTGATTGCATATGTGGATGGTGGTCTTTTGTGGGACTTCTCCAGGACCCTAAGAGAAAAGAACACAAAAGTAAAGATAAAACATGAGCATGTTGGAAAAATGGTGAATATTAATATAGTTACTGCCATGTGTCATTTACTGATAAGGGTAAGCACTAAAGTATAAAGTGTTAAGCAATTTTATGGTTGTAAAAACATCATAGAATTTACTTGCACAACTCTAAATGGTACCTTACTATACAGACAGCCATGGCACACACCTAGGCTATAAGGAATGTGCATACAAACTATCCTGGAGTTTCCAGGGCCACGATGAACAAAAGGTTAAATCAAGCACAAGAGAAATTTTGCAATTAAGAGAGGAAGTATACAGGAGACATGTCAGGCTGCTCCTGATATAAATGGTATCATGTTTTTTAGTCAATTTATCCTTACCAGAACTAGAAGGAGTGTACTGTGAAAGGATGATAAAAAACATACAGTATGATAAATACATAAACCAGTCACACTGGCACTTATCGTGATCAAGTAATATGTGTTGTAAATAATTGTATGTGCTGTACTTTTCTACTGATGGATTGCTGGAGGTGTGTTCATACCATCATCAGTTCAAGCTTGCGAGTAATTCACTATGATCAAGTTATGACGTCATGGTGGTTATGACACAACTAGGCAAGAAAAAAGCTTTCAGATCTGTTATACCCTCATAGGCCCACCATCACACATGCAGTCATGCTGATTGCCGATTGAAGCACCATGCACATGCTCCCTCAGTGAGACTTAACAAAAGTCTTTCTATAGTTCCATTTTGACTTTCAATTTAAAAAAAAAAAACAGTTTTCAATTTTCAAGTTGACCCTAGTCAACTTTGAAGTGGGGGCATACATTTGGGAAATTATCCTTAAAGAAAATATTTTTAGTTGACATTCTTCTTTCTCAATCTATGCTCATCACAATCCATTGATTGCACGTGTGTGCGATGTTAGCCATAGAGACTTGGTTTTTACAGGGTACATATATGTGTTGTACGAAGTGCATGCCAGACAGAGGGATGTGAAGATGAATCAGGTAGCTTATCTAGCCTATGGGAAGTTAAGAGGGCTGGAAAACATGTAAACAACTTAGTTTAAGAAGTCTAGTGCCTGCAATGGTAGGAATACATATAAGGGAGGAGTGTGTTTATTTCACACATGAAATATAAATATAAATAACTTCTAGCCGATGAGATTGTGATTTTCATGAATGCAGTTCCTGAATTTTTGGGACTTCTCCCAAAAAGATATGTCTGTGTCCTTTGGCCTTGAACCTGGGTTCCATGGCTGCAGGATTGATAGACTGTAGCAGAAGTGATGTCATGCACTTTCCAAGCCCAAGCCGCCTAAAGGAGCTGGCAACCTCCACCTCTCATCTTTGAGGTCACTGGTTCTCGGAAACCAACACTACTGCTGGAGGAAGCCCAGAGTACTCCACTTTGGTCAAACACGTAGTGAAGATGAGCCCCACAAAGACCGAACTGTTGGCAGCTCTCCCCCTGTCTCAGCCTCTCATCCCAGTTTCTGCCATGGTCCGACTGGATGCCACCAGGTTCTGCCAGTCTCTCTGGAGTCTCACGCAAATGGACTCAGCAATTGCCTAGGACAGGAGTAAGGTGTAGGTTCGATTGGGACAAGGAGATAGCTGACCTCACCCCTTCTTCATACAGTCCAAGCTCCTTTCCATGCACCCCCACCTTTGACTTCTTTATAACATGGGCTGTCAGAGTACTGGGTTCCTCACATGGCAGCTCATTTTCCCCAGAGTGGCTCTCCAAAAGAGCAAGACAGGAGCAGAAAAGCTTCTCATGTTCTAGGCTTAACAGACTTGCGACTGTCAGGCCAGGTTTGATGAGGAACCACCCAAGGGCCTGGCTCAGTGAAAGGGCATCTCTCAAGACCGGATGGTAGCTTGGTTATTGCCTTGTAGACAACAGGGCATTGCTGAGGCTTTTCAATAGGAGAGGGATTTGATTTGAGTTTTGGTTTAAAAAGTTAGTCTAGGATTATATGTGGACCAGATCAGAAAGGAAAGACTCCTTTTTTTTGGGGGGGGAGGGGGGGTGACATTGAGGGTATCTGTGAAGGCTTAAGGAGATCTCAGATGCCAAGAATTTGCTTCAAGACCAAAAAGCCCTGTGGTCCCAAAGCAGAAAGTCTCCATCCATACAAACAGTGGGCTGTTCGTTCTTCAAAGACAAACTCAAAGAGGTTAGGAAAAAGATGAGACCCAGACTCTTACCATGAACAGACTGTGTAAACAGAAGAGCTGAGTACTGTTTTTAAATTATTCTCCACATTACAAAACTACTTCCTAATATTCCAGGAGGGAAAGAAATAGGTAACCTCTGGGAACAAGGTGGGATGGGAAATGGACTCTGTAAATCCAACACTCAGCATCCTGGTTCTGTTGTCCTATGACGTCATAGACAGGGTAATGGGGATCGTGGAGACCTAAACTAGAAAAGAAAATGAAGGGCTGTTTGGAGTCCTGTCTGCGCTTCCTCTTCATACTAACCTGGTTGACTTTGCCTTTGAGAAAGGCTTAGGGCTACAAGAACAGGCTTCGAAGGTGGAGAATACTGCTAGTGTTGTCTATTAGTCAGTAAGCCCTGGGCTGCCTCCTAACAAACATTCCCAGTCAATTCTCAAAATAGCCACCACCAAAACACCAAATTACCCAGCCTCTACTGTAGCAACCAGGGGCAGAAATGATGGCTTTTTGACCTATATCTGAGCTACATCCTGTGGGGTTTTTTGAGGTTTTTGTTGGTGGTGGTGGTGGTGGTGGTTTTTGCTGGTTTTGTTTCCCATCAACTCCGTTTCAGTATTTTATTTTCAGAATGTGTTCCAGTTTGTTTTCTATTGTTGTGGGGGGGGGGAAACAAACATCAACCAAAAGAAACTTGCAGGGAAAGGGGTTTATTTGATTTACATATCCTAAATCACAGTCTGCCAGGGGAAGTCAAAGCAGAACTCAGGGCAGACTCTTCACAGATTGCTCGGCCTGCTTTCATATACAACCCAGGAACACCTGGCCAGGAGTGACACCTCCAGTCCGCAGTGTCTTCCCACATCAATCATCAACCAAGAAAATGCCCTACAGACTTGCCTACAGGCCAATTTGAGGGAGGCCTTTTCTCAACTGAAGTTCCCTCTTCCCTGTGTGACCCTAGTTTGTGTCCAGTTACCAAAAAACAAACCAGGACACGGTGGTTGCCAATGAGGCCAAGGAGAACGTCACAGCTGAGGATGGCTCTCAAACCTGTGGCCACGTGTCTACGAACAGATCCTAAGAGGTACCCTGAGGCCGTGAGCTGTCCAATCTAGAACTCTCTACCTCTCTCTCTTTTTTGGAAGGGAGGGCATATTTGTATGTCTGTTTATCATCTCCCCTTAGGGAAAAAAATCCTCTTATCCTCCTATTAAGAATTCCTTGTGGAGTTCAGCTGGAAAAATTGACAAGGGCTACTTTTATGAGACCCACCTCTCTGGTTTCTGTCATTCTTCTCCCTTTTGGACCATTGCAGCTTATTAACTACAAGGCCCCGGGGCTGCGGGGCTGCAGGGCTGCGGGGCTTCAGTAGCACAGCCATGGAGGCCTCGGCAACCTTTTACGCCTTGATCCACAGCCTAGAGGAACCAGCCCTGCTCCAGGTAGCCTCAGGGGTTCCAGAAAGGCTGGAAAGTCAAAGCTTCCAGGTGTCAGTCACATCTAGTGACTTTGTCACCCAGTGTCCACCAGGGGACCAAAACCACTCAAGCTATTTAAGCAGAGATGATTTCATGATAAAGAGTAGTGTGGACAAGAACTCCTTGCCAGGAAGCTGTCTACATAGGTTGAATTGACTGATTTAAACTTCAGTGATAGGGAGAAGTTGGAATGTTGCAATTCCAGAGTCTAATTACAGTTTATCGGAGGGTGATCTTTAGCCTACTAAATAGCCATTCCTTGTCCCAATCTCTGTATCTGAGCAAACATCCTGCTGTTAGCTAGAACTGACAATCTGACAAAAGATAAAAACCTTTTGGAGTCTATTAACTTAAAAAAAAAGAAAAGACCTAGTTCTCCACCAACTACTCTATCTGTGTTGTCAGCTAGCATCCAAGGCTATAGCAGAGTCCCCCATCTAGCTCCATCCCTAGGACAGACACGATGAAGGGCAGAACTAACTCCTAAGTTTTCCTCACTTCTTCACATGCACCATGGCACAAATCCCCCCCCCCCCATCAATCAATCAATTTTTTTTAATTAAATAAAGAAAACTGTCGCATCAGCAAGCTAAAAACTGTCGGAGGTAACATCAGAAGTAAAAACAGAACCCACCCCCCCTTTTTTTCAGTCAATTTACATCTCTCTATGGAGAGATGCAGTGATGCTCTAGTCTCAATTCTAACTGGGGCTCGCACTTACCTCTCCCATGTCTCCGCTAATATATTTTTTAAGTGCCTTGATTTTATAACTTTCTTTGTTCTATTACCATGAAACTGCTTTCACATTGGAGAGATCTAAATCTATGTTCGTGAGCCATGGTCACTAATACTTTTCTTCAGACTAAACCATGTCTTTTTTTTTTTTTTTCTTTGAGGTGAGAGCTATTGTTTCGGCAACAGTAGCTAACTAACTAGAGTTGGCAAAGTCGTGTTTTCTTCTAATCCCAGCAATCAGGATACAGGCAGAAGGATCTCAAGTGCAAGGCCAGCTTGGACTACACAGTGATTTCAAAGCTAGTTGGAGTTTTGTAATTGAGCCTGTCTCCAAAATAAGACAAGACCCCAAGGACTGCAGATGTAGCTCATCCTTTGAGTGCTATGCAGTGCTACAGCCACTCTCCAATACAGAGGCAAAATTTGAGGTGGGGGGGGCGCGTTAAGGGGTAGGGCTAGAATGTGGCTCAGTGAGTAAAGTGCCTGGAACCCCATAACCCATGTTAAAGCTGGCTGTGGTGGTGCATGTCTGTAATCTTAGTGTTAGAGTTCTGGATGGAGATTGGCGGTTCCTGGGGTCTTATTGCCCAGCCAGTCTGGCCAAATTGGTGAACTCCAGGTTCAATGAGAGCCTGTGTTCAAAAAATTAGGTGGAGGGTAGAGCAGATAGCTCAATGGGTAAAGGCGGTCAGTTGCTGTTCAAGTTGAGGACGTGAGTTTGAACCCCGCAAACCCAATTAGAAACTGGGTGGGTGCTGCACGGTGAGTATCTGTATGGAGAGAGGGGAAGTAGAGACAAGATAATCGCTGCGCACTCATGGGCCAGCTAGCCTGGCAAAACGGCAATGAAAAATTAATGAAGAGACCCTGTCTCAAACAAGACAGGAGAGGACTGACACCAGACGTTGTTCTCTGACTTTTATGTGCACATACACACACACACACACACACACACACACACACACAGAAGAGCTGAAAAAGCAGAAAGAGAACATTAAAATATTAAAAGGATGGCAGCTGCTGAAAGCGGGTCTCTCTCCTAGCACTAAACTCAAGGTTATATAGCTCCTGAGGAGCGGTGCCTACGGAGAGGTCCTGTCATCTCCAACGGGAGAGGATGAAGCTGGCTGTGTATGTGTTGGAAAATCTGGGCACTAAATTCAGTTGTCATTACTGCAAGAAGCTGCTGCTGCCCGAGGGAAGTGGTCAATCGGGGAAGACTCTCTGCAGGAACAGGAATCAAAGGAAGGAGAAAGTTCCTGTGTATCCCCCCAAAGGACTCCATCCTTCTTCCCCACCCCTAAAGGACCCACAGGCAATGACTATCAGGGAAGCAGCCGGCAAATATGCTCTGTACCCCTGGGTTTGACGTCATCAAACCATACAAAGGCAAGACGAAGTTGACAATGAATTAATAAGTGATGTATTTATTAAGATTTTTGAAAACAAATTTGACACCATAAACCCCCAAACAAAAAAGGAAATCATAGCACTAAAGACACTCATCCAGGAAAAGCGTTTTGAATATAACCGCTTGCTTTATTGTATATTAAGACATTGTCTTGGTACTAGAAAGGGAAAAAAGTGCTAGATTATTATTGGAAACCCGGAATTCAAGGAATGCAAATCTGTCTTCATGTTCATTTAACAAAGTGACATTTAAATTACTAAGAAGAATGGAATAAACTCTGTGTTATTTGCACTTTCCCAATATTCTGAGATGAAATTGTCCTGGGATCAGCAACTGATTAAGCTGATTATATACCTCATACGTGTAGGATGTGGTTTTCAACCAGCCACAATCAAAATACAATTTACTTCTGTTAGTGTAATAATGTAGATGCTATAAAAGGCATCTCTCGGTAAGTGTTTTTCATTTACATTTCTCCGACTATTAGCGACGTGTTTTTACAGCCGCACTCTGTCTTCGCCCTGCTTTTAATTCCACATTCTAACCATGGAATTGTTTGGATCTCTTGGAGTTGGTACTGGAAGGGAATCCAGATGCCTTGTGAGAAGGGAAGGGGCTGTTGGAAACCGTATACAAGTGCTACCAGGAAAGTGGCAGTGGATAGGGTCTTTCTCGAAAAGACAGTGGTCAGAGAGAAAGCATGGCAACAGAGCCCCATCAACAATGTCAAGTAGAAATGGAGGTACCGGCTGATAACAAGGCACTGTTTGTACACCTGCTCTCAAAGGAAATGAACGGGGCAGGGGGCATGGGGAGGGCACCCCACCATAGCTCATTCAAAAGGAAGGATGTGTTGCAGGTCACCATTTAGATAGCTGGACTGATGCTTGTCTCTCCTCTCTTTAGTGTGCCCTGTTGACTGCTTAGCTCCCTGACCATATAGTGCAAGATGCTACCAAACAGTGGGCGCTTGTTTGATTTGCTCCCAGTTTAGCAAGCAGGGACAAACATGGAGCTCAAAGCTTTCCCTGCACTCCCACTGCATCACGTCACTCCACGATGTCAACATTCTTGCCTGGTCTTTTGAAATCTTCTTGCACCTGGCCATAGGAGAGTCCCCCAAAGAAATAGAACCACTAGGACATACACACACACACACACACACACACAAGAGTGAGAGGAGATTATGAGGGATTAGTTCACGCAAGTATGGAGTCAGAGAAGGGTCTGACTTCAGCTGGAGAGCAGGGGAACTGCCTACAAAATACCAATCCAAACCTAAGGTCTAACAATGAGGGTGGCCAATGGTACCAGTCCTGGTCTAAGTGCAAAAGCCTAAGGTCCAGCAGCTCCAGGGCCCGAGGGAGGGAGTGGATGTCCTTGCTCAAGACACGACAGCAAATTCATTTTTCTTCAGCCTTTTCATCACTCCAGCCCACAGCTGAGAGGATGGTGCCCACCCACACTGGTGATGACAGACTCTCTTCACCGGGTATATTGATGCAAATGCTAATCTCATCTGGAAACACTGTCACACAGAGGCACAGGCATGATGAGTTCCAGGAGATCTGGACATTCCTTACCCTAGCCAAGCTGACACATAGATTAACTACTGTACTAGTCTTTCCAATCTGTTTCCCGTATAGTACCCAGAGTGGGCATTCAGAAACTCAGACTGGAACATAGCCTTCCCTCTGGAAAAGCTCTCCAAAGCTTCCATTTCACCGAGAATAAAGTCAGGATGTTTGAACAGAACACTGAAAGATCCTGCATGGTCTCATCCATGTTTGAGTGACAGCTTCCTTCCCTGACACTCTCCTTGTCAACTCTGTGCTAGCTGGATACCTGCCGCTCTCTCCCGTCCCATACCTTTGAAATCTCTCTTCCATGCCTTGCATACCAAACTCCTATTCATTCTTTAACTCTGAAGTCAAGAGTCACTCCTTCAGGAAGCTACCTCCATCACACCCTACCCTCTCCTCCAACCTAGACACATGCATTTAACCACCATGTTGGTCTGTCCAATCTTATTCTCAGTCCCTTATAGTCTTAGTTCCCAATCCCAAGCCATAATTTGAGGGCATTTATTTAGTTGATAGCCTTCTATTCCCCACCAGAAAGTCAGCCCAAGCAGGGTAGGGGTCTTGATTTTTTTCTTTTCATTATTTGAAGTTAGTTGATACATTCCTGGTGCCTCATGTAGTCCGGACAGATAAGGGATATCTAATGAACATCTGCTAAATAAGTTAGCAGTATGAAAACATATTATCAGTTATAGTTGTCCTCAAGAGCCACATTCGGGACTGGAGATGTAGTTCAGTGGGTGAGTGCAAGTTTAGTATGCATGAGCCCCCAAGTTGCAACTCCAGCACTCCACACAAGAAAAGGCAACAGCAAGCCCTGGTATGGAGACGTTTTATTAGTCAACTTTCAAGACTCAACTTGTTCCTGTCCTTAAAACCATGCTCATTCTTACACATCCCTGACACTTTTTCCCCCCTCATTGGCTGTCAGCTGCCAATATGGAAAATCATGAATTCATCCTCTGCCTCAGATAAGCTCTGCACCTCAGCGGACCCTGAACTGTGTAACATGCCTGCACCTCTGCATTTGAAAGTTTATTGAGGCCATCTGATATAGGAAGTCCTTAGTGATTTACTCTCCATCCTTCAACATCACTGAGAGATGCTGTCTTTTGTCTTTTGGTCTGCTTCTCTCAACACTAGTCTGTATAAGTGAACGGAAAACTGTTTATTTAATGTGATTTTCTTTTGTTAAGGTTACTTTCAAAACCTCCTGGAGTCATGAAAAAAAAAAAACAACTTCCTTCCTATAACACGTGTGTTCTGTAGGTGATGTTGGTCACAGGACACAGATTTCATTCCAGAACTGAAGAGAGCTTAGCCCCTTTGAGGCTGAGGCTGGCTTCTGTCAATCAATGTACCAGGCACCTGACCACACACATGCTGTGCTGCACATTGCCCCGTGGAGCATGCAGCACAGTGGGTGATGATAACGGGAAAGGACTTCCGTTCCCATAGACATGATGAACATGGAAATTCTCATTTGCAGCAAAGAATTCGTCTCCTTGTTAGATTCCCTAAAATATGCCAAAATGTTTTTAAATTCAGAGCTCTACACTTCATGTCATGAATATTTCATTCCTTATCTTCAGATATTCTAGTTAGCATAGATGCTGGGGAGAATATTTCATACCAGATAAGGAAAGATTACATTTGCATGCACACTCACTGTCTTAGTCTGTTTGGGGGCTTCTATTACAAGATAACATAAACTAGGTGATTTTTAAACAACACGGATGTGTTATTTCTCAGCATTCTGGAATCTGCAGCTCCAGGACCCAGGCAGATTTGCTGCCTGACAATGGCCACTTTCTAGTTCACAGGTGATGGACTCTCTCTTCATCCTCATGCCGTGGAAGAGGCAAGGGTACGCTCTGGGGTCTCCTTCAAAAGGGCATAATTCTACTCACAAGGATTCTGCTCTTGTGATTAATCACCTCCCATAGGCCTAAAACCAGCACACAGGAGGTTTGGATTTCAACATATGAGTTTTAGGAGAACATAAACCTTTGACCATAAGGGGGAAGTACCAAATACACCCAAGACCCTGTTATCACGCCAGCACAATGCTTTATCCAGCTCTGTAAACAGGCAGAGGAAGTGGGGTCTGTAAGTAGAAATGCATGGAGAGGTTTCATAAACATAATGGCTGAGGCAGAATTAACATTTAAGTATTAACTAAAAGCAAGCAAAAAAAATCACTTGCACAAGCATTTTCTCCAGACTGACCACAATCAGATGTTAACATCTCCAATGGAATGCAACCCTGCACCGTGGTGTGAACAAGCTCTTCCGTGACAAATCTGCCCCTGTCGATGCTGGGGTGGGTGCTCCCTTCTAATTGCAAGCAGTTGCAATGACAAAATTCATCAGACCTAGAAACAGAGGCAGAGTATGTGTAATTAAGCTACTGTCCCATGGAAATGTCTGACCCAATGGCACTACAAAAGCCCAGGAGTTTTCACTCTGGCCAACTATAAGGCGTTTGGCTTAGGTTTTTTTTTTGTTGTTGTTGTTGTTGTTGTTTTGTTTTGTTTTGTTTTTTGGGGTTTTTTTATTTTGTTTTTTTGGTTTTAAGTTTAAATATCCTAGATAAATACAACCTAAATGAAACTATCAGACTTAGAACTTCTGACTTATATAGGTCTTTTCCTTCAATGTTTTGTGTTTTATGGAATAGAGATATGTTCACTGCTTTGAGCCCTGGGTAAGAAACAGGTGTAGAGGCAGCTGCCCCAGGCCATTGGGTTATCAGTCACATTAGACACAGGGCCCGTCACTTCTCACAAAAATTTCAGTGACTATTAGACCTGCATTTTCCCAATTCCATGCCATTCAAGGCGAAAGGAGACATTTCAGAATTGAGCCCGGGAGAGGCCTCCATGGTGTGTAGAGGCTGGTTAATTCCACGTTCTATAATTTAAAAGAATTTTTAAAAGATTTTATTAGAGAGGTTCTTGATTTAAAGTGGTGCTTCAGGAAGTAATCAACTGTTTTACTGTCATATTGAGATAATAGCTACTTCTCAGCCTGTATAAACTCAGATAATATCCATATTCTGGGCTACACTCGGGGAGCATGACGCATTTGAGAACAAACTGCCTGGAAAGAGGCCTTTACAGCTAAAAGCCCACAAGACCCATGGATCAGGCGAGAACACACACTGATCTCGGAAATGAGATAAGTGGCAGATTATATCTATCCCGGTTTATTTCTGATTACATGGTAAACGAGGAAGAGAATGGGAGAGTGACTGAGCACAAGAAAGCCAGAGAGAAAAGGAGGGAGAACACAGGGATGGAAAAGCTACCCCGGCAACGTCAAATACAAAACCTACTGGCATTACATGGGAACCTCCAGCTAATTCAGCCAACTTACTCAGTTTAAAAAGTCATTTAAATGCCGGGCGTTGGTGGCGCACGCCTTTAATCCCAGCACTCGGGAGGCAGAGGCAGGCGGATCTCTGTGAGTTCGAGGCCAGCCTGGGCTACCAAGTGAGCTCCAGGAAAAGGCGCAAAGCTACACAGAGAAACCCTGTCTCGAAAAACAAAAACAAACAAACAAAAAAAAAAAAACAAAAAAAAAGTCATTTAAAATACTTTTGTCATTATGCTTTCTTTACTGATGATTTAGCTTTCTAACCATTTATAAGATATGTCAAAATATTGAGATCTAGAGTTTTGGCTTTTAGGATAATTACTCATTAATTTGAGCCAGCTTTTTAGAATGGAGCCAGATCTCCTTAGAGAAAAATGTAGGGCCAGGACAAACACTCCAATGTCACCATCTCCGCCATCACCACCGCCACCTTCACCACCACTGTTACCATCAGTACCATTGCCATTATCAACCCCATCATCACCACCAATATCACTACCACCACCCCCTCACCCCCATCATCGCCACCACTGGTATTACCACTACCATTGCCACCGATACCACCACCATAACCACAAGCATGACCAACATCACCACCGCCATCACTCACTATCACCAAGCTAACAACACCATCACTACTAATACCACCACCACAGACACCAAAACCCCCACCACTGTGCCACCACCATTACTATCACATGTCTGCAGCTACCATTGTGCTCTCCACCACACCACCACTATTCTTCGGGTTAAAATTCAATATTTCTTTTGCATTGTCTAAAAATGTGGTCTACGTTTCCTTGCTTAGGGCAGGACATGAAGATTTTCTAAAGTAAGAAGAACTGTATAATCTTGCAACAATACCTTCAGTGCATTAAATATTTGAGAGTACACAAACGTAGAGGTGGCTCCGTGTGAGCAAAGACAACACATGATGACGTTCCTTCCCCATAGCCTTTAGTTACTGAGTTCACTCTGTCAGTTCCAACAGCCACCTCTCCACTCACTTGTTAAATACATAATAGCACTTCACATCAAAATCGGGAATGTCGTCCTTGGGTTTTGAAATAACTCAACCTTTATGACCCACTCATTTATAAAATATGATGATGTTCTTATGAAAAGGGAATAATTTTTCTCCTTCATGTTTTATAGACTGAAAACATAAGAATGCTGGGAGTTCCTTGAAATTGCATCGTCAAGTCTTGGTGAAAGTGGAAGGCAAGATCCCAGCACAGCCAATCCAGCCACACCAGCTTTCCCAATGAGTCACGTGACCCACTGGCTCCAATGGCATTGTGGGAATTCCATTCTGTACTCAAGCTACACAGAGGTAAGAAGCTTGTGCTTAAAGGGAGCTTTAAAAAATTTAGGTATGGGGAGAGAGGGAGATCTGTGCTTGATATGTAAAATGAATAAAAAATTCCTTAATAAAAAAATTAAGATAAATTTCTCTCTGAATTTCAAAACGTTCTTAATGCAGGGAATTAGAAAAAATTTTTTAAAAAAGTTTTAGCTCATTTTTCATTCAGCAAGGAATAAAAGCAGAAGGTTGACAAATTGATATAATCAAGCCATTGACTCAAAATTAAGATCTAGCCGCCTGCCTTTCCAGTCCTCCAGGCGCACCGCCTGGCCCCTTTAATTACCCTTCAACATCTAGGTGAGCAAGGGTTTAATGTAAATAACCAGCTTCCTTTCCAATGAAAATAATGTTTACTTTACATTTCATGGAACGGCAGCATAATATGTTGGTTATATTTACAGCAATAATCATTTCAGAGATTCTGACATTTTTTTACCATTGGCAAGGTATTCAAGGGCACACAGTTGCACACTTAACTCTCATTTGCATCAGGAAAGGCTATCAGCTCAGGCACAGGAAATTTAGGCTTTTATTCATGGATCCATTCATTCACGCATTAACTGGATGCCTACTATGTGTTCTCTGCACTAGAGATGTGGCCATGAGAAAAATAATCCTGTGTGCTCACACGTTTCATAGCCTACACCTTAGCTGAGGACAGACAAAAAATAAAAACAGTAAGTCTATGATAAATAGGGGGAAATGTTTTGCATAAAAATAAAATAGATGTTCCCTGAATCTATGTGTGTGTGTGTGTGTGTGTGTGTGTGTGTGTGTGTGTATAACAGTAACAACTACAAAAAAAAATCATAGGGTTGAGAGTGGGGGACATGTGAGAGGTTGAAGGAAAGAAAGGGAAGAAGAAAATGATGCAACTATATTTTAATTAGAAATAAATAAACAATAAAGTAGAAATAGAAAGGGTAGGAAGCCTTCCTTTTTTTTTTTTTTTTTGTTTTCGTTTTTTGTTTTTGTTTTTTTTTTCGAGACAGGGTTTCTCTGCGTAGTTTTGGTGCCTGTCCTGGATCTCGCTCTGTAGACCAGGCTGGCCTCAAACTTACACTCACAGAGATCTGCCTGGCTCTGCCTCCTGAGTGCTGGGATTAAAGGCATGCACCACCACCGCCTGGCACCTTCCATTTTCTTGATGATTCAGGAAAGCATCAGTGGGAAGCGGACACTTGAACATAGTTTTAAATGTTTCATTAGTATATGTCAATTGTATATAATATACTTTATTATGACATTTTCATACACATACATAATACATTTTCATCATATTCCTCTCTCTTATCCTCCTCCCATCCTCACCACTTCCCCTCATCTTCTGATCTAGCATACATTTTCGTGGCTTTTTTTTTTTTTAATCTGACACAGTAAGTTGCATTAGGTCTGGTGAGGGTTTGTTTATAGGAGCATGAGCATCTTGCCAGTGGCTACATGCTATGGAAGAAAATGCCTCCCCGCTCCCAACCTTAAGAAACAAAGGAGCCCATGAACTCCTACTTCTTCCACAACGGAATGTTGACCTACCCAATTTTGTGCGGACCTATGTATGCATAGAGTGTAACAACTATGTCATGCCCAGAAGTCTGTGTTCCATAATGCTCTTCCCCATCCCCCCTCAGGCAATTCCTCAGCTCTTCTATTCTTCCCACTGGTTCTGCAATGTTCTTCAAGCCTCAGAAGGAGGTGATAGAGATGTTCCACTTACGGTAGGAATCAACAGTCACTTACTTTCAGTGCTCTGGCCAGCTATGAGTCTCTGCAGTTACCCCGGACCACTGCAAAAGAGAAGTTCCCCTGACCAATGTTGACAGAAGCACTGATTAGGGGCATAGACACAGTCATTTAGAAGTCTAGTTCATGGGCTTCAGTATATTCTTGAGGGGCTAATGGGGCCCCATAACTATCTGACTAGACGTGAAAAACCTGGGGACCCAGCAAGATGAAGGAGCAAAGACAAAGCCCAATGTGTGCACATGTCAGGTATATTCATAAACAGCATGGGAATAAACAATGGAATGTGCTGGGACAGGCTCACAAGGAGGACAGAACAGGGGAGATGTTAGAGAGGGCCACTGTTGTGTGACAAGACTTTTCCTGAGGAGACACAACATACACACAGTCTACTCACCCCAGATATGGAACCCATAACCAGGCAAAAGTATGGATACCACCAAAGTCCAACTTGATGAACCGTGAGTGTTATTGGGGTTCCTTACAGGAACAGAAATGACTCAAGGACAGCTGGATTACCAAAGCCTACCCCAGCATTAATGACAGTTCACAAAAGCTGGAAACATGGAGCACACTGAATAGCCCGTAGGCAACTCAACAGGTAGAGAGTTTCCTTTCCAGGTGCCTCAACAGTTGGTGTAAACCTCTTTCAGGCAACTTGGTTAAGTTTCTGCTTCCTCTAGGCAGAGTGTCTTGTGTCAGAACCTTCTTTGAGGCTTGGCCTGCCTGAGAGTGATTCGCCGCAGCTTGATTTGTTTATTCTTGGGAAGACAAGGCCTGGTGAATCCAGTCAGTTTTAGGGACTTCCTGAAGCTATTTGAGTTGTTTGTCTTCTTGCTTAAGGAACTTTCCTGTAGGATGGAATGTTTCAATGTTGGATGAAACTGTTACACAATAGTCATGCAATCTGACAAGGCCTTTGTAAACTCGCTTTTTTTTTTCTCTCTGAGCAAGAGCACCGCCATTGGATCTTGAGTAGTGGAATGAAATATTCCACTAACATTTTAAGACAGATGAGAGAAGAATGGCTTAAATCAAACCAGTGCACAGTGTAGGCTGTGACAGGGGAGCTCTACGTTCCAGAAGACTCACCAGGATTTCCTGATGGGTTGGAACAGGGGTCAGAATAGAGGGAGTTAAAGATGGCTGTGGGCTTACATCTGTGTGCTGGAAGGAAGAGCCACCAGTACTGACAGAACAGAGTGGGGTTGGAGCAGACTCAGGGAGGGATCATCAGTCTCTGTCGGGTATGGTTAGAAGTGTCTCCTAGATGGACAGAGAGAGGGAACAAGGAGACAGCTTGACTTGTCAGTCCATAGTTCTGAAGGATGGTCAAATCAGGAATCTGAAGCCATAGAACCACCTTAAGTTAGCAACTGAAAACAGTGTCCCAGGATGACACTGGACATTCCAGCACAAGGAGAGAGGATGATGAGGAACTGGCAGAGGCAGAAGACAGGTACAGGGGTCTCTAAGGGACACACTACTCAGCTGTGACAATGAAAATTCACAACACGTCATCAGTTACAAAGCGGAAGTTGTTGTCAGCCTGGTCAGTGAAGTGGGTTGAAGACAGAACAGGGAGCTTGAGAGGACTCAAAAGAAGCTCCAAAGGCAGTGGCCAGCAATCAGAAAATATCCAAATACATCACTGGTTCAGCTGGTGAGATGGCAGGTGTCTTAGCTAGTACCAGCTGTCAACTTGACACAACCTAGAGTCACTTAAAAAAAAAAAAAAGAGTTCCGGTTAATCTTTATCAGGGTGGTTTGTAGATATACCTGTGAGGGGTTTTCTTGATTGTCTCAGTTGATGTAGGAGAATGCAGTCCACTGTGGGCAGGGACATTTCCTTGGCAGGTGGCCCTGGGTGATCTAAGAAAGGTAGCTAATGAAGAGCTAACAAGGAGCAAGCCAGCAAGCAAACAGCATCCTCCACGGTTCCTTCTGTACCTCATTGGCTGTGAATGAGTTCCTGGCGGGAAGTAATGCCACATAGAATCGCAAATAGGTTTGTCTTCAAGTCTCAGCCCTGAGTTCCTGCCTGCCTTCCCTCAGTGATGGGTCATGGCATGTAAGATGAAATAAATCCATTTCTCCCCAACTGGCTTCCAGTCACAGTGTTTTTTTTTTTTTATCTCTGCAAGAGAATGAAACAGCAGTTGGCACTAGACTGGTTCTCCCCAGCAATCACTATGAAATGTTACCATGTCACAGTCAAAGCAACAAAGGGCGTCCTTGTTATATTTTTCACAAATAACTTGTACAATTCTCTAATCGACCTAGAGATACTAACGGAGCTAGTATTTAACAAAATACCAAAATGTACACTGACTGGATCAAGTGTCCATCACCGTCTTATGTTGCATTATCTTGCTGTTTCAGCAATAATGTCAGTGATTATGCATTGGCCACACGCCTAAATGCTGGTCCAACTCTACAATTTAAATACATATCATACTAATAGCATCACTGTGCAAAAGCCAAGGAGTATTGGGTGGTTGGTGTTTCCCTTCTTCTTGAAACACAAAGAGGCTCTTTCTGCTGCCCAGGATGCAGGTGTACCACCGGAAAACACCTCACAAATTCCACCTATTCATTTGCCTGGGAAAAATAACTAATTTCTTAAGTTATAAAAATATACTTGCTCTTCCACATGAGTGGGTGGAGGGAAATGGGTAAAAATGTACTGTTCCCAGCTAATTTGTTTATGTAGTGAAACCATGAACATGTTTCAAAATAAACTGTCTTAAGTAATTAGGCTACGTTTTGCTCTGACCTGACAGTTGTATTTGTTGTTTTGTGCTGAACCTTCACCTGCACACATGAGAGCTAGGTGAAGCCCATTTCTGGGCATTTAGGTTTTGCCTTTTCACAGTGTCACTTGTTACGGATACATGCCTAGAAAAAACTCCGATATCTTCTTAAAATCTTGGCTGCACGGAACTTGGAGCGATGCTGTCTTTAAAAACCTGAGTGTGGAACGCTAATCATGCCACGTGCCATCGCCCTGCCACGTGGAGCACTAGATACATGTGAAGTATCACAGAGCATCTCTACAATGTCTGGACTTGACCTGGAACCTGCAGTGGCTGCCACGACAGAATGGCTTCAGTTGCAGCTTGGACGGTTCTTTTGGGCTATTTGTTTGGTATCATGGGCCATGAAAGAAAAGGCGTAATTAACATTAACTGCTAATCTTCCTAGTCTCACTGACTTCCCTGGTCCAAAGTAGGAATGTCTGATTCTCAGGCCATTCTTACTAGAGTGGTCAAAGACATGACGTGAGATCTTTGGCTTGCACACTGGTATGGCTCCTGCCAACATCCTGTTCCCTGGTTCTTGGCTAGTTTTCTTGGTGCAGTGGACAAGAAGGCATTGAGGATGGTAACGCATTGTGTAAACTGCTAAAATTAGCCCCACATTGTTTGTGGCTCTTTTAATTTCCCTACTTCCTTCTTTTCAAATCTGGCATCATCTGCCTTGAACAGTGACCTGCAGCAGAGGTGAGGCTGTGTGTGTTGGAGCCCATCCTGCTGCTATAAGTAACCCTTGGAGCAGGGAACCCTCTTGTCACCTAAGAACAAGGCCAGGCTGGCCTTTAGAGCAGTCATTCTCAACCTGTGGGTCAAAACCCCTGCTGGTGGTGGCAGGGGTGGGGTGGGGTGGGGTTGTCAAACAATCCTTTTACAGGGCTCGAATATCAGCTATCCTGCATATCAGATATTTACATTATGATTCATAACCGTAACAAAATTACAGTTATGAAGTAACAACGAAATAACTTTGTAATGGGGAGGGGTCACCACGACACAAGGTGTCACAGTATGGGGAAGGTTGAGAAGCACTGCTCTAAAGGAAGGAGAATCCTGGGTGAGGACTGGCTCCTGAGGTGCCTCAGCTCCCTCAACCCTAAGCAAATGAGATAGCCTCTCGAGGAGAGTCAGACAGGGACCAGACCAGGGCACTCCCCTGAGCAGCCCTGGTGGCCTGGGTTTGGTTTAGCATCTTACAAACAATGGCTACCCCATGGGAAAAAGCAGCCATGCCCTATGTTAACACCAACAGGGCCTCCTTCTCTTCCTTCCCATTAAAGGAACACTGCCTCCACCAATCCTTATCTGATGACAGCAACCGATTTTTGTCAGGAACTGCTTCGTCTGTCCTAAGGGGACAAGTTGAACCATGAACACTGGAAGGTTTCATCGGAAAAGGTGTGCTAGCTAAGAAAACACAAGTGAACTCTCACCTACAGCCCACGGGTTGAAGGAGCTGCAAACCACACGCTGCAGTGAGGAGATACTCTGCAGAACCACCTGCAAAATAAGGAATGAAGTTTCAAATTTGCCAACAGCAGAGAGCATGTGCTCGTGAGGCAGACCCTTCTCCCTCTCCACTTAGCTTGGAGCTTTGTGGATCCGAAGCCCCAGGAGCAGAGTAAAGAGACGGGCATTGTATTCCATTTTCTGGGTCCCACATGAAGAAGCCTCAGGTGAGTGGGAGAGAGAGCCCAGGAAACACTGCGGAAGAGAGAGCAGAAAGATAGCAAAAACCAGAGAAATTTTTGTGAGTGAGTCTCCTGGGAATGTCAGAAACTACACCCATAAAGTCTCACCAACACGACTGCCTAAACATGAGCTGAACAAAGACAGCAGCAATAGGCACATGAAGCCTCAACCAATCTTGTTTTATCTCTTCGGGGATGCCAACACCCCTCCTCACAGGCCTGTGTCCAGGTTTTAAGAACCCCATGCTTGTGGCTGGGGGGTGGTGGCGGCGCACGCCTTTAATCCCAGCACTTGGGAGGCAGAGCCAGGTGGATCTCTGTGAGTTAGAGGCCAACCTGGGCTACAGAGTGAGTTCCAGGAAAGGCACAAAGCTACACAGAGAAACCCTGTCTCGACCCCCCCCCCAAAGAACCCCATGCTCTCTTCTCTGTCCTTCCAGTTCTAGGTAAGCTGACTCCTGCATTTACACTGTCTATTAAGTACTGTAAGTATTGTTGGCACTCCACAGATTCAGATGGTTGGGAAGCTTCTAGAAGCTGAGAGGTGATACCAGATAAATCATCATGCAGACAGCAGGTGCAAATAAAAAAAAAAAAAGTAGGAAAGAAGGAAGGAGGCCAGAGCTTATAAACTAGCTGTAGTACCAACATCTATCTGTGTGTTCAGAGAGAAGACATGTCTAAGAGAACACATTTAACAGGGCCCCAGACCTTAGTAGCCCCCCCCCCCAAACCTTAGCACAATTGACTCCATGATAGAAATACCATTCAAGCTGCAAAACTCAGCATGTAGACAGTACCACCTGCTAAAACTAAAACAAAGGCCTAATCTACCCAAGTCCATAGTTATGGGAAGGTCTCTAAATGTACTGACCTTACTTTTTGGCTTCTGTAGTTCTGCTTCTGGCTAACTGTTCTTGTTAACTGAACTATGTCAACCCAGAACATGGTTTTTGTGCTTAAATGCTCATCCTGAGAAAGTCTTGAGGCTACACTGGGATCTCAAACACCTAGTGTGGTCACTACTGGCTAATAAAGACTCTCTATAGGCTTAAACCCATGTCCAAGCAGTCTTCTCTGGTGCATAGCCCACAACAATTTTAAGGGTCTCTGCCACAGGAGTACATGCCAGCTTGGGCTATGACCCTGTCTGCTCCTTGATTTGAACATCTTAGGGATCACTGGTCCGGGAAAAGCTCCTCTCTTTCTAAAGTGAAAACAAGTTAGGGTGAACTTAGAATACGTTTTACTTGAGTGCATATGATAGGGAAATAGTAGCCAAAGTGTGTTAGTTCATCGAAGGATGGGAGCCACAGCACAGGGTGAGGGGGAAAAGTAGTCAGGTGAACCTGCAGCAGCAGCAGCCTCAAAAAAAAAAAAAAAAAAAAAAAAAAAAAAGGAAGAGCCAGATAGCAGACAAGGGAGAGTCTGTGTAGGTTGTTCAGATCATTAGATTAGACTGAGGTGACCAGGGTTGGAGTAATCTTTTACCTGTATTGCTTTCAAGAAACAAGTGTGAGAATTATCAAATCTCAATGAGGAGCCAAGAAGAATTGCCAGCTCTAAGTCTTGGCCCTTTATCACAAGACGATTCAAGGCATCTATTTACGGGTAAATTGAAGAGTGTGGATTGAAATTTTTTCACGACAAGCAATCAGTATCAATAGCACGCCCAACAGCACCAGCATCACCTCACCATTTTAGAAAGTAGAGATTAAAACCTTCTATCTAATCATAATAAAAAGCATGAACTTGTAGCAAACTAAAACCTGAATGCTACCTCTTGGATATATAATTAAGAACATCTAACTTAAAATAATATCTGTCATACTTTCATTAATCATTCAAGACTAAAATAGGTCAGGGACTAGGCTTGGAGCTCAGCGGCAGAGCACTTGCCTAGCATGTATGGGCCCTGGATTCCATCACCACATAGCACCACAGAAAGTTGGGGGGAGATATATGGATCATTTACTCTCTTTTGATAATGAAACAAGCCCAATAGTCCCACCAAACGAGTTTACACACCACAAGCATGGCAGTATCGCTACAGAAATCATATGTCTGTGAGGTGTCTGAGGCTCTTTGATTTGGTCATTCCATATTGGATTTGCATTTTTATTATTGATCTAGTGAAGTATTTCATGTTTCTTTCATTCTCGAAAATATATTAATTATATTTAACATTTCTTTTTTTAAAGAAGCAAGTAGAGGAACACAAAAACTTTGAAGACTACAATTGCTGAAGTAAAGAACTTGAGCTTATGACATGAGTATTAGATTGTGTTCTACCCAAGGAAGTTTCAGGAGCAGCTGATCAGATTAAACCTTCACTAGGTGCACAGGGAAGGAAGCCTTTGAGAGACATATAATGACTGGAAATTCTTAAAACATGCATAGAAGAAAGCAAATCACTCACAAAGGACCTAAAGATAGTGGCCTTCTTACCAGTGCCCTTGGTATCCACAAGGCAGTAGAAAAATTTTAAATCAAAGGGAAGAGCTGATGGGGCCAGCATAGAACCCAGAAGGGATTTCTAGCTTCCATGGGACACCACATTTCGACTATGGCTTGTCTCCCCAGAACTCACAAAAATGTCTGATACTCAAAATCTCATGTTAATGGTATTGAGAGGGTAGAAACTTAACTTGACTGTCCTTTTCAGGGATAGGTCTCTGGAAAGTGATTAGATTAGATCAAGTCATTGGGATGCAGCCCCCACGATGGAATCCTTGAATTCTGGTGGCTTTATGTAAAGGAGAGAAACTCACCACCTAGCAGTACATGCTCCTGCATGATGCAAAACAAAGGGTTTCATAAAAACTCACACGATGCTATTTGGATCTTACACTTCCAGGATCACCCGCCTAAGCAAATCCCTATTCTTAACAAAGTAGTGTGTCTTTTGGTTTCATGATAGTAATTTTTTTCAAGACTTCATTTATATGCAGTGTTCTGCCTGCACACCAGGTGAGGGCACCAGATCTCATTACAGATGGTTGTGAACCACCATGTGGTTGCTGGGAATTAAACTCAGGACCTCTGGAAGGACAGTCTGTGCTCTTAACCTCGGAGTCATTTCTCCAGCCCTCATGATAGTAACTTAAGAGCTGAGTAAAACAGGTGGAAAGGGAGAAGCCTGGAAAGAAGTGAGGAGGTGAGGTGACGAAGGCTTGAGACTGTAGGTGAAATGCAGCCAGAAGAACATCCTGCAGAGCAGCAGACGAAGAGCACATAAGGGCCTGTAAATCACCAAGGTTTAGTTAATAGCAATTCACACTGCTAGACTGCAAACCACTCTCCCACGCTCTCCCCAGCCTTGAAACCTGACAGCAAAGTTCTTTCGTCTTTTGAATGTGTGTTTGTGGGGGTGGGTGGGTGGGTGGGTAGGGTGTCCCTTGTTGTAAGATTGATTCATCTCCTTTTCCAACATTGTCTGTAAAGTTTGGTAACCACTTTAGATTTTGGAAGCTCTATCTTCTAACTATCTAGCTTTGGCATTGTAGCATGAAAGCAGCCAGAGCTAATGTATATATGAACAGACATGCATGGCTATGTATCAGTGACGTGGTATTTAAAGTTATTGAGAGGGGTTTGGCTCACAAGCCTCTGTTACCCATTCCTCGTCTAAGCAAGCATTTGCCAAAGCAGATTACAGTCTCTTGCGTTAGGAAGTGCGGTGAAGGTCTATGGGACAGCTGAGTCTCCACAAAATGGTCCGAGCTTCCCATGTATGGGCAAATCTCTCCTGAAGTGTCTTACAGATTTTGCGATTTCTCAAGGTGGTGTTTAGCTCTAGGGTGCTGCTTTGGACAACTTGCCTCTGTTCTGGGACTCTGCTTTAGTCTGATTTCTGTTCACAAGCCATTCAGTGATTCATGCCCATACTGAGTCACTTTCACTAACTACATTTTGTGAAGTATGTGAGTTTGCTGCATATGTTATTAGGAAGTACTGCGAGCTGGTTTCTTTGAACAATAGAAATGTATTTCCCCATGGTTTCAGAAGGTGAAAGTCAAGGTGTTCAGAGGATCCACTTCTCTTGGGGTCCTTCACTCTGGCGTAGAGAGAGCTGTCCTCTTCCTGTGCCTTCATGTGGTTGCCCACTAGGCATGTGTTTGTATTAGACTTTTCTTATAAGAACAACAGATATATTGTACTGGAGATCACCTAATTAATCCATTTTAATTTAATTTTTTTGTGCTCCCTCACACACACCCAACTTGACAGCAAATAGAATCATCTAGAAAGAAGGTTCCTCAGCTGCGAAAATACTTCCCTCAGAGTGGCCTGTAAGTAAGTCTGTGGGAGCGTTCTTTTGATTGATGATTGATGTGGTAGGGTTGAGACCACTGTGGATGGTGCCATCCATGGGCAGGCTGGTTGTATAAAAGAGTCAGCTGAGTAATTCATGGTAAGCAAGCCAGTAAGCAGGGTTCCCCTGTGGACTTTATTTCAGTTACTGCCTCCAGGTTTTGCCTTTAGTACCTGTGTGACTTCTCTTCCTGACTGACTACAAGCTGTAAGCTGAAACAGAACCCTTCCTCCTCCAAGGTGTTTTGTTTGGTCATGATATTTTTCTCACAGCAATGGACAGCAAACTAGTACAGTTATCAACGTCAAGAACTTGTCTCCCAATGCAATCATAGTTGGAAGTGCTGGGACTTAGGAAGTCACTGTATTTTCAATGTGAATTGGAGAGGAACACAGTTCAGCCCATCACTGCGTACACTTTTATAAACAGTTTATAGACAGGGGTCACTGTCTATTTTCATAGTAAAACTTTCAATTGCTCATTAGCCATTTCCTTTGTTAAAAGCCTTTTTGCATCAGGCTTGCATCTGTCATCCCTGCACTCTAGAGGCTAAAACAGGAGGATTGTGAATTTGAGATCATACTGGGCTCTATGACTCAAAAGATAAGTAAATAAAATAGAACCATCATTCCCCTATGAGCTTTAATCACTTTCTATATTCCAAGTAACATCCAGGTTTCAGAATCAATCTTACCATCGTTCCCTTCTCACATCTTTTTCTCCTTTCTTCTAGGTGAACCAGGTGGTCACTTAATCATCAATCCTGTTTATGCAAGTTTATGTAACGAAAGAACTCTAATGAAAACTCTGGGCCCAGAGCCTGGGAGAATGTTCCAGGCCAGCAATCTTCTAGCACATGGCCTCACATTGGTGCTAGAAGACTAATGCCTCCTGACCTCTGTCAAGAAAAAACACAACTCTTTCTCCAAAGAGAGTGCCATGTCACTGTGTCCTCTGAATTGAAACACTCCCTCCTGGAGGGAGGAGGATGCTGGTAAGATCCAGGAAGCAAAGTGAACTTGTAAGACTTTTGAAGCTCAGAAAATGATGAGACTAAAAGGCTCTTCCTTGAGCTTATAGAAACAGTAATCAAGAAAACTGCTGGTGAAGAGGAGACACTTTTGGAGAACCACCTGCAAGTTGAGCAGGGAGCTACCGGCATACAGATTTTTATGAATCATCGCCCACGCTAGGGTGAGGTTTTACAGTCTTGTGGACCCCAGAGGTTCACTAAGCTCCTGTAACTCCTCATCTATGTTCCCATAAATAACTCCAAAGAAACCTGTTGTCTCACCAAGCTAGGCTTGTGTGGAACCTGGTCTGTTTGTGCTCTGTCTGGGGGACAGGTGTTCGTGAATGTCTTCCCAGGAAGAGTTTTGCAACAGAAAATAAAAACAAGGTCTAAAGGGTCATGACTTGGAAACATGGGTAGAGGTTGATCTGAATGGCATGTATGTTCCAGTTGTGGAAGAGATAACATGGATTCTAGTAGTCCCCCCAAAAAAGGAAGTTAATAAACAATTATATTTACCAAAGTATTGGTGGAAGTATTCTATAGATTTCTATTCTATAGGTTGCCCATGCTGTCTTGTAAAATTCTTAGCTCTGGGTCTGTGGAAACATATACTGCTAAGTTAAAATTTTCCCAGGCTTTTACCTAATAGTCACAAAGATGCTAGGTACAATGCATAAGTTAGTAATGAACGGCTATGAAGGGAAAGCAAGATTTTTTTTTCTCAATCTGCAACATTCCATCTCTCTCTAATCACTGCCAGTCTGTAGAATCTTCAACACAGATGTGGCCTTGTCAGGGAATTTTGGTTCACATCACAGAGAAGTCGACAGAATGGCTGTGATTTGTGCCCTCCTCATCAACTTAGTGTGCATCTTCTGTGGCCAATTCTTGTTCACATCTTTCCCCATGATAAACTGTGTCTAACACCTTTCATTCAGCTCTATGATGTAGCAAATATTAAACCTCACATTGGTTTCAAGAACCTCCTAAATTTGCCATTGGTGTTGAGTGAAGGTAATTTTGTGTGAACTGGACATCTCTCTGTGTCACGACACTCCTGTTTCTTTCAGGCCTATCTTAGAAAGAATTAGTTACAAATTCTTCAAAAAACAAAAAAAACAAACAAACAAACAAAATAATGAGATCTACTGTTGGAAAGTGAAATACAGCATCTTAGGTTTATCATATTCCTTTAAATCTCTAAATAGCATCATTAGTTGCTGTGGAACCAGCTACACACTGTTAAGCAAAGGAAAACTAATAAATAGCCCAGAAACCAAAGCTGGCTCATTCACAAAGTCAATAAAGCTGATAAACTTTGGACTGGATTGAGCTGAACAAAACTGCAGAAGGCATTTTATATATATATATATTCAACATAAAGGCTTAGTAAACTTAGCAGGGGAAAGGACGATTGCTGTGGTTTAAGTGTGGAATGTCCCCCCTAGGCGCACATGTTTAAACACTTGGCCCACAACCAGTGATGCTGTTTTAGAAGGTTGTGACTCCTCCCAGAAGTGCAACCTTGCTGAAGGAAGTTGGTCATTAGGGGTGAGCCTTGACATAGGATACCCCGAATCCATTCCTGTCTATGTTCAGGACAGGGCTGATTCATACATCCATTTAGGACTTCTTGACAGTGGACATATCTGATCAGCTGTGTCGTGCATGTTTCGGCCACTGAGTTCCGAACTGTCAAACCAAGAGCCAGAATAAAGTTTCTTTCCTTATGGTGCTTTCTGTTGATATTTTGTCAGGGCAACTAGAAAAGTAACACACACACACACACACACACACACACACACACACACACACACAGTTTCAGGAGTCGGTGGCTGCTGTACTAAACCTGACCAGGTGGTGCCTAATAAGACTTTGGAATGGGTTTGTGGGAGGAATGTGGCTTTGGAATTTGGGGCTAGAAATCCCTAGAATACTTGAACAGAACTTAGCGCTTCTGGTGGAAGTTAAAAAAGACCAGATTGCTGAGAGAATTGTGGCTCGTGGGAGGCCATCTCAGCATTTCAGAGGGGAACGGGGCCTCTGGAGAACTGGGGCTAGAGATCCTTCGTGTTATATTCTGGTAAACGAATTTGGCTGCATTCTGCCTGTGTCCCGAGAACTTGAATGAGAATGAATTTAAAGACAACGGACTAATATATTTGGCAGGGGAAATCTCAAAATAGGATGCAGTTCAGGCTGTGACACTGTTACTGCTTATTCCTCTATCAAGGTCTAAGAGCAACAGTTGAAACTGAAAAA
Organism: Peromyscus attwateri; assembly: GCA_902168425.1. Lineage (NCBI taxonomy): Eukaryota > Metazoa > Chordata > Mammalia > Rodentia > Cricetidae > Peromyscus > Peromyscus attwateri. Next base: position 25,579 of record CABHPP010001655.1, on the reverse strand, counting down.
TATGAAAATGTTCAGTCTGGTGGAGAAAGGAATTAGTTTAAAGTTTTAGACAGAGTGAATTCCGGGAAAACACCTATAGTTGTTAAAGTGATAAGCACCATTAGAAAGAAATAGTGCGTCCTATACTGGACAATAGAAAACGTGTCAAAGGGTAAGACCTCACTCATTCAAAGCTCCATCTTGTGTAAATGCAAATTAATTAGAAAGGAAAGCACCAAGACTAAGACGTCACTGAAGAGATTCCCTGCTCGGAAAAACACCACCTAGGAAACTATTTCTCAGGGTCAGCACACAGAGGGTGGTGCAACTGTGGTCCAAGCAACTGAATCTCAAGCTAGCAGCAGAACTTGGAAACACTGTCCATATTGTTTCACATGAAAGATACAAGCGATGGGGATCACAAAGGTTTGTATCAAGGTCTCTGAAGGTTTCTGAGGCCAGACAATGTATGTCAGGGTCAGAGTTCCTGCAAGGGGGGCCCCAAGAAACCACTATGTGAAACTGTAAAGGTTAAGTCCAAGTTACAATGGAGACATCAAGATGATGGAGATGCCAGGACTGTGGAACATCTGATAAAGAGAGCTGCAGGTGTGAAATGGAGCCTGCCAAGTAGAGAAGTTGTGTGCTACAGGGGAAAGAGTTTTAGGAACAGGGCTTCCGAAGCCCTTTGGAGCCCACATAGTTCCATTACAAGGCTTATATGCCCGACAGGGAGTTGAAGGATATGGTATTTGCCCTGTTGGGTTTCATTCCTGAGTTGTCCTGATCCTTCCTTGCTCTGCCCCTCTTCCTCCCTTTTAGGACAGGAATGTTTACTCTGTGCCATTATATGTGGCAAGTATGTAACTTGATTATTTATTTACTTATTTTGCATTTTTTGTTTTTTTACTTTTAATTTATTGATTGCTTATATGTGTGAGCATGTGTGTGAGTATGTGTGTAACTTGTTTTTAAAAACATTTTTTTGCACAGGTTCATAGTTAAAATATTGCCTTGACTCTCAAAAGAAACTGGACTTTTGTTAGACTATTGGAATTTTTTATATTAGAGTGAATGCTTTTTCATTATGGAATAGGCTGAGCCATGGGGCATCAAGGCCAGAATGCTGTGTTTTGGATGTGAAATGGTCCCTTGAGGATTATGTGTTTAAACATATAGTCCCCAATTGATGACACTGTTTGAAAAGTTGTAAAACCGAAGCTTTGCTGGAGGAAGTGGATCACTAGGGTGGGACTTTTATAGCCCCGCCCCATTTCCTGTTTGCTCAATGCTGCTTTCTATCTGTGAACTCAGTTTCTCCAGCTGCCTCCTGCTCCTGCTGCTCTGACTTTGATCCTCAAAGTGACCCAGACTGAACCCTCCTTCCCTAACATTCTTTTGCCAGTATTTCATCACAGCAAGGAGAAAATTAACTTCGGCAAAAATCTTTTCACAAAGTAGTGGTAGAAAAATCCGTTTGCCATATGCAAGTGCCATTTTAATCTGAACTTCGTGCCTTGTAAAAATTAATTTGAAATGAATAGTGTACCTAAAGGCAAAATAAAAAATTGAAATGTATTCCGAATAAAATATAAGATAAAAACCACAGTAACCTTTTAGTCAGCCAAAGAGACAAGCATCATTAAAAAGAAATCTCATGTTCTGTACTGGGACTGTGAGAGAAATCCCCTAAAAGAAAGGCTCCACCTATCCAAGGCTCCATCTTACAAAAGTGTCCTAGTCTTTTGGAGCTCAGAAAAGAACTCAGCCAAGAGTTCTTGTCTTTAAAACATTTCCTCAATCAGGCAGTTGTGCGTGTGTGTGTGTGTGTGTGTGTGTGTGTGTGTGTGTGTGTGTGTGTGCAGATCCATTGGAGTTGGAGTTACAGATGGCAGGTACTGTGCTGCCTAATGTAGGCGCTGGGAACCAAACTCAGATTCTCTGAAAGAACAATAAATACATTTGACCACTGAGCCATCTTTCTAGCCCCAAGCTAAGAGTTTTAAAGTATGACCAAAAAGTATGAACTATGAAAAAAAATCAGTTTTGCTTTTCAAAATGTAATATAAAGAGCCAGGCTTGGTGTTATACATTTATAATCCCATCATTTGAGAAATGGAGGCAGGAGGACCCCAAGTTCAAGGGTATCCTAAGTAGTGAGATACTGGAGAGAGAGAGAGAGAGAGAGAGAGAGAGAGAGAGAGAGAGAGAGAGAGAGAGTGTAAGAAAAATAAAGACAAAAAAATATATAAAAAAAAACTTAAAAAAAAAATTTATGTTCAGTAAAGGACTTGTACCTTTTTTGTATAAAAAATTTTACAACATAGGAAAAAAAAAACAAAAGTTTCTTTTTTTTTTTAAAGTGGGCAGTAGATTTGGGCAGACACTTAATCAAATAAAATATGCATGGCAAACAAGCACATGAACGGATGTGCGACATCATGAGTTACTAGGAAATTGCAAATTAAAACCTCAAGACATCCCTACACGCCCATGAAAATGACTATCTGTAAAAAGATTGACTGCACCCAGTGCTGGCAAGAAACCCAAGTGCTGGCAAGAAACTCAGCTCTGCACACCACTGGGAAGAAGACAAAAAACACAAGTACTTCGAAAGTTCCACAGTTTCTTTGAACCATTAAACACCTACTGAGTGACCTAGCCATTCTGCTCACAGACACTCATCAAACTAGGAATAATGAAACCACACATCAGCCCAAGATTTGTCAACGTACAACGTAGATTTATTTATAATGGGAAAAATTAGAACAGGCGTTGAGATGGGTCCAGGAGACAGCTTAGTTGATAAAGTACTTGCCATGCAAGCTTGATGAGCAGAGCTCATAAAAACACAGGAGCAGCGGGACTCAGCTGCAGTTTTACTGTGGGGGAGGCAGAGACAGGAGGGAGCCTAGTGCTTGCAAGCCAGCCAGTCTAGCCAAATCAGGAAGCTCCAGGGGCAATGAAAGAACTTAGTCCCCAAAATAAGGAGAAGGGTGATTAAGAATGCCCAGCATCAACCATTGGCCTCTGTATACACACACACACACACACACACACACACACACACACACACACACAAACAGAACACCCAAGTGCCTATTAACCTATGAGTGGATCAACTAAAAATACGATTATACCTTACCAGGAACACCACTCCATACTATAGAGGCACATGGGTATTGATGTACATGGGTTAACTTTAAAAATAATTGTAGTAAGACAACCCCGATCTACTCCCCCGTGTCACCAAAAAGGAGTGCCTGCAGCATGATTTCATTGATGAAAAATTCTAGAAAATGCAAGGTAGTAGTCCATAGTGAGAACAACTCAGTAGATGCCTTGGACCAGGGCTAGATGGAAAGAATACCAATCAGCATTAGAACATTTGAGGGAGCGATGGCTATGTTTGTTATCATGACTATAGTGAGGGTTTCTGTAGGTGAAGATATTGTCAAAATGCATCAAGTTGTATTATTTAAATAGGCACAGTTTGTCTATGTCAGTCATACCCCAGTAAGGCTGCTGGAGCAAAGAACTATTAGTCAGTGGTATCAGCTAAAAATTAAGATGAGTGCCCTTGTGTGATTTGAAAACTGTCAAGTTCTCTGTCAAGGGCTTGTGAACTAGAAGACAGGATGAAGCTAGGTCCAGATCAGTGCATTAGAGGAGTTCACAAAAAGTGAGAAAGAGGGGGTCAATACCTGGTGTAGGAATGAGGGAAAACCCAAGCAGAGGAGCACTGCTCAAAACAAGGCCCAAACTGTTTAAATAAGGTGGAAAGACGACTGTCACGGTTTGAATGAAAATGGCCCCCACAGGGAGTGGCACTATTAGGACTTGTGACCCTGTTGGAGTAGGCCTGACCTTGTTGGAGGAAGTGTGTCACTGAGGGCACTGAGGGTGGGCTTTGAGGTTTCAAATGCTCGAGCCAAGCCGCCCAGTGTCACTCTCTTTTCCTGCTGCCCGTGGATTCAGATATAGAACTCTCAGCTACCTCTCCATTATCCTGTCTGCCTGCATGCCACTATGCTTTTCACCAGGATGATAATGGACTGAACCTCTGAAACTGTAAGCCAACCCCAATTAAATGTTTTCCTTTGTAAGAGTTGCTGTGGTCATGGTGTCTCTTCACAGCAACAGAAACTCTAATGAAAACAATGAAGACAGAGAAATTCTTGTTGGCTGAGGCATCTGAACAAATGTCAATGTCTGGAAACCTGACAGACTGAGTTCAATGCACCATTCTACCCCTTATGTATCTTAAGTTTGGCTGTATAGATATTCAGATTTGCAGCTTCAGTACTAATCACATATTGTCATTTTTTAAATACAAACCCATATTTGAGAAACCTCTCTTCTTATAGAGTACTAATTCTTTTAAAGGCTCTGAACTGTTTATGCAACAATTACTGTATTATCTACTTATAGATCTATGGAATCAGCCCCTGGGAAAGTTCCTTTCAAACTGAAGGTCGTTTTATGATAGTTGAAGGACCAGGGATTTTCTTTTTAACCTCTGAAGGTAACTTATTGTTTCCTTTATGTTCTCAAAGGATTTTAATTTAAAGTTTATTCTTACAATTATGTAAGAATTATACATTCAAATAACTTATAACATCTAGGAAGAAAGAAAGATCTCATGTTTACACCACACTAAATATCTATCAGTAGTACTTGCATGTTTCCTTGTAGAATTTTAGTACACTTTTGAGCATAACAGTGACTAAGATACTTAAGTTTTTGTTTCCCATAAAGATATTCCTGTGTGTTCAGAAAGCTAATGAGTGAGGTGACTAGGTCACTTCCACTTTATGTCTGGGGAATTCCATCTGCTCAAGTCCAAGGGCTTTATAGCGCATTATATGAAACCAGTGCCCACCTCAGTGAGCCAGAACCCTGGATTTGTGTGTGCAGTACACATATTAATTCTCTGTATCTCCCTCACACAGACAAAGGAGACAAATGAGAGGAAGGTTAGTTATAGACAGAATTCTAACTGATTTGACAGCAAGCATATCAATGCTCTCCACTAAAAGCCAGCTAGCAGAGAGCTAAGCACTAGTCAGTCCTGTTTGGACGCTTACCGAGCTTCCTCAGAGCAGCTTCCTGATAGTCAACTTTTGTGATGAAGGGGTTTTTCAATGGAACCGTGTGCATTTGATGAATGCTAATGACATGGTTCCAAATCTTCTTTAGCCAATCCATTTGCAGCTGCTACCCGAGTTATTTAGTAAATGTCTGAAACAGCTGTCAACATTCTGTGAGGGAAGCTCTTCAATCAATGAATTGACAGAAATGCAATACTTGGAATATTCAGAGCAGAAGGCGAGAGAACATAATGTACATCTATTTAGTGATGTAGCCAGCAATGAAAGGGAGGGATTGATATTGTCAGTGGGTTTGGAAGCACTGAAGAGAATTCCATGCTCCTGGGCATAGAAGAGAGAGCAGAGTGCAGTTCTTGAGTGTGAGACTGGAAAAGTCAAATGGGGTGTTGGAGGGTCCTGAGGATATGAGCGATGTTATATTCTACCAATATGAATGCTCGTAGTGGGGCAGAGCAGCATTGTAAATCATATTTTAATTAAAATTTTAGTGCTTGTTGATGTTATTTTTTATTGTCTCAATAAAACATTTTTTAACAGATGACATCTGGACATTTTGTTTAAGTCCCCCTCCCTTCTCTATAAAATTCTTCAGTAAATTTAATTGTCACGAAAGTCATCAGACTGACAACCGCAGAACATGCAGCCTTTTATTCAGTGTGATAGTTTGGGTTTTGAAAGTCCCCCAAGGCACGTGTGTTAAAGACTTGACAACCAGGTGGTTATTGGGAACCGGTAGAATCTTTGAGAGGTAAAGCCTAGAGGGAGGTCATTAAGCTATTGGGATCATAAAAGGAGGTCATGGGATCCAAGCCCCAGCTCTTTCTTTTCTTCCTGGCCATCAGATGAGTGGTTTTGCCCCACCACCATATTCATTCCCATATATTAACATTCATTGCCTCAACACAGGCCAAATGTTAATATAGACCGGAGTCCCGCAAAACGTGAGCCAATCTTCCTCTTTGTAAGTTGACTGTCTTGGGTATTGGTTAGAGTGATGGAAAGATGATGTATACATTCAGCCTCAGTGTTTAGAAAAGAATGGTTTTGTCATGCTATTGGCCTCCCTTCTACCCGGAAGAGATCCTTCCTTCCTTCCTTCCTTCCTTCCTTCCTTCCTTCCTTCCTTCCCTCCCTCCCTCCCTCCCTCCCTCTCTCTCTCTCTCTCTCTCTCTCTCTCTCTCTCTCTCTTTCTTTCTTTCTTTCTTTTTCCCACAGAGAGATCCTTTATTAAACGGGAGAGAAAGTTAAAGTGGCTGCTTTCTGATTCAGGCAGAAAACAGCAGCAAATGACCTTGCAGGTGTCATTTTTAAGAGGAGAAAAAGGGGAGGTCTGTGTTAGAAGGGGCTAGGATGCGGTGGTAAAGGAACGAGGGAGAAGAGGAAAGAGACAAGGGAAAGGGAGCAGGGGTATTTGTCCCAGAGGAACAAAAGACTGCTTCTGGATAGAGGGGGAGACAGCAAGATCATTTCTTTTTTTTTTTTATTTTCCGGAGCTGAGGACCGAACCCAGGGCCTTACGCTTGCTAGGCAAGCACTCTACCACTGAGCTAAATCCCCAACCCCAAGATCATTTCTTAACGGAAGTCTTAGGTGAAGTTTAACTCACTGTGGTGTTTGCTTCCTGGCTAGGTATAGCCCTGAGTGGCAAACAGCCGTCTGTTAGAGCATACTTTTCTGTGGTGATGTATTTGTAATCTGAGAAATAAAGCTTGTCTGTAGATCAGAAGACAGAGCTAGCCACAGAGTAAGCCATAGAGGTCAGGCAGTGGTTGCACACACCGTTAATCCCAGCACTAGGAAAGTTGAGACAGGAAGTGATATGGCTGGACAGAGAAAGGAACATAAGGAGGGAGGAGACAGGAATTAGCCCTTTTCAGGTGAGGACTCAGAGGCATTCAGTCTGAGGATTCGTGGAGACAGGTTCTTCTCTTTTTGGCTGAGGAGTTGGCAAGATAAGAAGTGGCTGTGGCTTGTTTCCTCTGATCTTTCAGCATTTACCCCAATATCTGGCTCCAGGTTTTTATTATAAGACCATTTAGGATTCGTGCAACACTTTTCAGATCTTCATGACAGAAATTAAATTGAATCAACTGTGTCAGAATCTTCCAAATGTAACTATTTTGGAACCAGGGAGTCTACTGAAGGTCTCATGCTTCCCGAAAATTACAGTTAGTCTTTGGTCGATTTCAATGTACAATAAATAGTATTAGCAAAGACTCTGTAGCTGTGTGTAGAGTGGTTGTGCAGTTTCCAAGATCATCTGCTTCCATCAGTTACTGGATGAAGGTTTTATGATGCAGAGATCCACAGCTAAGCACTGGGCCGAGATCCTGGAGTCCAGTCAAAGAGAGGGAAGAAGGATTATATGATCAAGGAGGTAGGGGTCAAGATCATGATGGGGAAACCCACAGAGAAAGCTGACCCCAGCTAGTGGGAACTCATGGACTCTGAACTGACAGCTGGGGAACCTGCATGGGACCAAACTAGGCCCCCTGAATGTGGGTGACAGTATTGTGGCTTGGACAGTTTGTAGGGCTCCCAGCAACTTGATATGCCAGACTTTGTTGACTCCCCATGGAAGGCCTTATCCTCTCTGAAGAGTAGATAGGGGGAGGGGGAAAGCAGGAGGAGAGGCGAGAAGTGGAACTGTGGTTTATATGTAAAATGAAAAAAAAAACTTTTAAATAAAAAAGAAGTGTTAAAAAAAAAAGAAAGAGGAAAGAGAAAAAGGAAAGCCCTAAGGTGTAGCTTGAGTTTTCCTGCCTGGCCCACTGTCAGGATAAATTTCTTTCACCTGCCAGTCCCACAGCCGCTCAGACCCAACCAAGTAAACACAGAGACTTATATTGCTTACAAACTGTATGGCCGTGGCAGGCTTCTTGCTACTGTTCTTATATCTTTAATCCATTTCTATAACTCTATACCTTGCCACATGGCTCGTGGCTTACCGGCATCTTTACATGCTGCTTGTCCTGGCGGCGGCTGGCTGGCTGGCTGGCAGGCTGGCAGGCAGTCTCCTTCTGCCTTCCTGCTCTTTTAATTCTCTCTGTTAGTCCCGCCTACTTCCTGCCTAGCCACTGGCCAATCAGTGCTTTATTAGCAACACATTTGCCATACAGAATATCCCACAGCACTAAGGAGTAACGACATTCCTAGCTACAGAAAAGCTGCAGGGACTCATAATCTATAAGCTATGATCATGATTTGCAAATGATAATAATGTGTACATGGGCAATTAGAAAAGCTAATAGTTTAGTCAGGTGTGGTGGTGCAAGCCTTTAATCCCAACACTTGCAAGAGGCAAGTGAATCTCTGAGTTCTAGGCCAGCCTGGTCTACAGAGACAGTGTCAGGATAGTCAGGACTACACAGAGAAACCCTGTCTTGGAAAAAAAAAAAAGAAGGCTAGTGTTTGACATGTGTTTATATCCACTATTTTCCCTACATGACTTCAGACTAATACATTAAAGAATAATGACCAGTCTAAAAGTTGATACTACTGTAGCTATCACTGGTATCTCCACACTTGGTTTTCTACATAATTTAAGGAATCAGTGCATAAAACTCAATAAATATGTTTTTGAGCTTTAGACCTACAATATCAAAAATTGTAACTTTGTGACATTAATAACTATACTATTGTTAAAAGAGAAGAGTTTTACTTATTATTGGCAATTTTAGTGATTAGATATAATTCCCATGGCAAAAACAAAGAAAATATCTATATCATGTACAAGGAAGGAAGGATGAAATTAAGACATTCTGCTGCAAATATTAAAAATCAACCAAACAAAAAAAGGCAACAATATGGGAAACAGGCAAAAAGCTGTAAAGACTTGTAGAAAATGGAATTATTTTGAATGTAACGAAATTAAAATCTCCGTTAAGAGCATACAAATAAAACGATCCAAATATGTATCACCTCTAAGAGATTTTAGATATAGAAATACAAATAGGTTGAAAATGATAGTGGAGGGAAAAAAAATCTCCCAAGTGAGCAGTAGCCACATTGCATGTTATTTACAAGTGAAACCATGGGAACAAAGCAAGTGTCTATCAAAAAACAGATGGGTAACAATGTAACATAAGTGCACCTTCTGTTTGCGCTCAGTTTTTGGTGCTGGGATTGAACCCAGGTCCTTAGGCATTCTGGACAAGTGCTCTGCCAGTGAGCTACACTCAGTGAACCAACACGTGGCCTATACCTTTGATAGGCTATTGTTCTTAAAATAAAGGTGATCCTGGCACATATTACGTACAGTATAGATGAACCCCCAGAACATTACATTAAGTGAAATACACAAACCAGTCACAAGAACACAGAATTGTTCGACTTTTTTAAAATATTTATTTATTTGAATGTGTGTGTGTGTGTGTGTGTGTGTGTGTGTGTGTGCGCGTGCGCGCCTACTTGCCTGTATGTGTACCACATATGTATAGCACCTGCGGAGGCCAGAAGAGTGCATTGGATCTGAAAGGCAGCTATAGTCAGTGTGAGGTGCTCAATGTGGGTGCTGGAAAACAAACCTGGGTCTTCTGCAAGAGCAACAAATGCTCTTAACAGCTGAGCCATGTCTCCAGCCCCGTTTTTTTTTTTTTTTTTTTTTTTTTTTTCCTTTTTTGAGGCACCTAGTTACATTCATAAGGACAAAAGTAGAATACTGGTTCCTAGGGGCTCAGGGAGAGGCAATGGAATGCTAGCTACTGTTTCCTGTTCACAGTTCAGTTTGTTTATTTATTTATTTTCGTCTTATTGAAAATTGATTCTTTTTTCACACAATATACCCTTATTACAGTTCCCCCCTCCTCTATTCCTTCCAGTTCTTCCCTGCCTCCCCTCCCATTTGCATCCACTCCCTTTGTGTCTCTCATTAGAAAACAGGCTTCTAAGAGACAATAATAAAACATAACAAAATAAAATATAAAACCAAAACCCGCCGGGCGTTGGTGGCGCACGCCTTTAATCCCAGCACTCGGGAGGCAGAGGCAGGTGGATCTCGGTAAGTTCAAGGCCAGCCTGGGCTACCAAGTGAGCTCCAGGAAAGGCGCAAAGCTACACAAGAGAAACCCTGTCTCGAAAAACCAAAAAAAAAAAAAAAAAAAAAAAAAAACCAAAACCCATCCCGTCAAAGTTGGACAAGACAAACTAGTAGAAGGAAAAGAGATCAAGAGAAGGCACAAGAATCTGAGACCCACCCATTTACTCACTCGGGAATCTCATAATTGAAAACACTAAACTGAAAGCCATAATATATATGGAAAGGATCTGGTGCAGACCCATGAAGGCCCTGTGCATGCTCCTTCAGTTTCTATGAGCTTTGCTCATGTTAATTAGGAAGCCTGGTTTTCCTGGTGTCCTCCATCCTCTCTGGCTCTCCCACTCTTTCTGCTTCCTCTTCATCAGGGTTCCCTGAAGGATTTGATAGAGACATCCCATCTAGAGCTGAGTGGTCCAAGGTCTCTCTCTTTCTCTCTCTCTCTCTCTCTTCAATGTCTGGCTGTGGGTCTCTGTATTGGTTCGCATCTGCTGCAGGAAGAAGCTTCTCTGATGATGGCTGAGCAAGGTAATGATCTATGAAAATAGCAGATTAGCGGTAGGAGTCATTTTATCACTAGGTTTGTTTGTTTGTTTGTTTGTAAATACCAGTAGTATTTGGTTTTACCCTGGGTCCCTGGGCTATCGAGTCTCAGGTTCTTGATCACTCAAGCAACTCGGGGTTTGGGTTCCATCTCATGGAATGGGCCTTAAGTCAAATCAGACATTGGTTGGTTGCTCCCACACACGTTGAGCCACCATTGCCCTAGCACATCTTATACGAAGGACACCACTGGAAATCAAAGGGTTTGTGCCTGGGCTAGTGTTTCCGTTTCTCCTTTCATAGTGTGCAGAGTACTTTCTCGTACCAAAACACTAGAAGGTAGAGGTGAAGACTTTATGTCGGCACCAGTCGACTCCTCCATGTTCAATGAGCGGTGTTGCTGTCTTCTTAAGCAATAGGGCCTTGTAGTTCGGGTTTTACAAGGCACAAAATTCTGTGAGTCAAAGTTGGTGACACACACGCAGTTAGAGTGTGCTAACACCACTGGGGCAGTGGGCTGAAGTGGTTAACATGTGAATCTGCTGCCGTGTACATTTTATCACAATCAAAAAACCAATATAGACACTACTATCTGGTTAAGGGAGAAAGGTTTATGCGAAGAGGGTCCCAATCCCACAGAGGAAAAATGTCGAAAGGCAGAAGGGAGGGGAGACCTGCGCCCACTGCTCTCTCGGTCTTGCTAATTCACCCCTTCTTCCAAACGAGGAGCCCAAACTTCATCCCCAAAGGAGACGAAACTTTGTGTAAATACTTAGAGAAAATTACTGTGTGAGGCAATGCAATTGTGCCGAAAACTGGTAAAGGACCTTCTTATCTTACGTCGGAGCTTCTGATTTGCTCTCTCTGTGTGGTGTATGTGTGTGGGGGTGTGCATACCATATGCAAGTCACACAGCTGTGTGCAAAGAAGTTAAGTGCATACAAAAGAGGTCACAACTGATCCCGTTTTCACAGCCAATCTACCCTGATAACATTGTGTTTCTCTTTTGTAGTATTTAAATATATTGTATTTAAATAGTGGCTTTTTTCTTTTTTCTTCCTTTTTCTTTCTTTCTTTCTTCCTTCCTTCCTTCCTTCCTTTCTTTCTTTCTTTCTTCTTTCTTCCTTCCTTCCTTTCTTTCTCTTTCTTTCTTTCTTTCTTTCTTTCTTTCTTTCTTTCTTTCTTTCTTTTCTTCCTTCCTTCCTTCCTTTCTTTCTTATTTCTCTATTTCTTTGTTTCTTTTCCTTCCTTCTTTTTTTATGTTAAAAATAAAAGCATTCTAATTAGCACGTGGCTTTAGTACTTAAAAGGTACAGTCCTATATATCCAAAATTTACCGTCTGGCATGCTTAAAATATAATTAGGTTGGTCTGAGAACCAAATAAGGTAGAAATACACTGAAATTTCTTTGAAAACATAAATTATTAAATAAATTAGTTTTGTGGTGGGTATAGTTAATAATCTAAATTGTGAAATGCCTTAATAGGTGGGAATTTCTACGATAAATACGATGTTGTACATAATGTGCAATAAATTCACTTTAATTTCTAAAGGCTCTGAACTTGGGCACTTCAATTAAAAACTTTTCATAGTAATTCACTAACAGAAATATACAGGTACTGGCTCTGCACACAACACCAAACGAAGACTTCTATAAACATCTAAGTAGAAAGGGAAACACCGATGGATATTTTGGAAATCCATAGGAAAAACCTGTACTTTGAAGATGGTTGTAGGAGAGAGGCATTTGCCCCGTCATGGGCAGTTCCTGTTATCTTTTACCCCACATCACAGAAACAAAACCACGCTGGCCCGGATCTTCAATGTCTCTCCAGGGGCATGGGGAAGGGGCTAGAAGAAGGAAGTTAAGTTGCTGGGATGTGACCTTCAGGAGATTTGAACTTGACCCCTTCTCAGCTCTTTGCTGTAGTGGGTAGCTGTTCCAGCTTTGACCTTGAAACACTGCCCCTAGAGTGACAGTAGGTAACTGCCACACCTGGGGTGTGACTGAGAGGGAGCCCCTTAAAGACTCGAGGTGCATACATGTTTGGCACTTCTGGATACCCTGTGGTCCTGGAAGCTGGATGGGACACCAAAGCAGAGTTCTCCACTGGATGGTACCTCATCTCTCCCGGATCCTGTAACCAAGCCCTATTGGCTGTAAGTTATCCCAGAAATAAACCTCTCTTGATTACCAGGTAAATTACGTGGAACTGCCTCGTTAATTACAGTAATACTTTGTTCTCTGTTCCTGACCACTATGAGTTAAGCGACTATGTCCCACCACACACTTGCTGCCCAAAGCAATGGGGACAAGTACTCAGTGGCTGAAACCATGGACCAAAACAAACACTTTCCTTTCGTTGGCACCAGTAGAAGCTAACACACATCAAGTACATGCTATTGTGGCAGTGCCAAGATAATTATCATTGTCCAGATCATCACATTGTCTTCAGCATGCCCCAGGAGCCAAGATACTTTTTCTAAGGTTCAAAGGAAGGCATCTTTCTCAGGCTTACACATCTTCACTGACATTTTCTCAAGCAATAAAAATAGAAATGGTGGGCTAGTGGTACAGCTCAGTGGTAAGTCCTTCTTACCATGCACAGGGCCCAGGGTTGATCCCTAGTACTACAGAGATGGATGCATGGATAGAGAGATGGTAGATAGATGGATGGATAGAGAGGAAAACAACCTCATCACATAATCACACTGTTAGTGTAATGGCCAATCCTGCTCAGGACTGTCATATACATATATATACATATATATATACATATGTACTTATGTATGTATATATATATGTGTGTGTGTACACAAATGCAAATGTACTCACAAAATCTCAGTTTGTGCACACTCTCAATTCAGTTAAAGAAACAAAATTACAAAATTGTAAGTTAATATCCACAAAACTTTAAAAGTTATAGAATAATCTATCGATGAATATTGGCCACTAAAGGATGGTGGAGACAGGAGATGGTGGAGAAAAGGACAACTACTGCTGTGGATATCACCAAGGTACCAAGCCATGCCGCTAAACATAAATAAGAATTATGGGTTAATTTAAGATGTAAGATCTAGCTAGCAAGAAGCCTGAGCCATTAGGCCATACAGTTCGTAATTAATATAAGCCTCTGTGTGTTCATTGGATCTGAGTGGCTGCGGGACCACAAGGACACAGGAGCCGGGTGGGCACAGGAAAACTTTGAGCTACAAACTACCAAGTCAGGAATAACATATATACAGAGCAGATATGGCCCATGCCCTTAAAGTGTTTGAAAAGGACCTCAAATTCATCTCAACTCATTATTTAGTGGATCCTTAAGACCTCTCTGCAATGTGCTCATTAAGTGGTTGTCTCAAAAGCTGTAGGTTAATTTCCAATTTCCATTTCACCTTCCTTCCTTCAGAAACATCTGTGGAAACTGGAGGTGGTTCAGTTGAAAAAGTGCTCACTTTGCAAGCATGAGGACATGCATTCCACCCCCAGCACCCACAGAAAAAGCTAGGCATGGTTGCATGCATTTGCAATTGCAGCATTCCTGGAGCAGGAATGGGGAACATAGATGGGTACCAGCCAGCCTAGCCTAATCAATGAGAAATGCTAGCTTAACAAAACATGATGGACAGCTCCTATGGAAGAACACCGAAGGCTGTCCTCTGGCCTTCATAAGCATGTATATACACATGTGCACCCACACACATGTACCTGAGCATGCACAAGCATACACACACACACACACACACACACACACACACACACACACCAAAAAAAAAACAAACAAACAAAAAAAAAAACAAAAACAAAAAAACAAGCAAACTATCTTGTAGGTTCTGGAGCTGCAGATATGATTTTTAGTGTCTGCTTTCAGAGATACTCAAATGAGACTGGAAACTGTAGCTGAGTTCAGTGATTGAGAGTAGGTGGGCTCAGCTTAGTTATCCCTGTTAATGTGAGAGGCTATGAAGTCGCAGGGCCTGGGAGGTGCTCCCAAAGTTCAACTGTGGCCAGGGCCACCTTTCTTTTCAATGATCATGCAAGCTGATGAACATGTGGGTGGAAGTCAGAGGACAACTTTTGGGAATAGTTTTCTCTTTCTATAATGTTAGTTCCTGTAGCAGGAATCCTAATTGGTCTTATTGATAAAAACCTGGAGCCAGATATCAGGGTAAATGCTGAAAGATCGGAGAAGCAGAGCAGCCAGCCACCACCTCTTACCTTGCCAACTCCTCAGCCTGAAAGAGCCCTAGCTCCTTTCTCTTCCTGCCTTGTATTCCTTTCTCCACTCAGCCATATCACTTCCTGTCTCAACCTTCTTAGTGCTGGGATTAAAGGCATGTGTGCCTCCCAAGTACTGGGAGCAAAGGCATGAGATCCCAAGTGCTGGGATTAAAGATTTGTGACACCACTGCCTGGCCTCTGTGGCTAACTAGTAGCTGGCTTTGCCCTCTGATCTTCAGGCAAGCTTTATTTGTTAGATCATACACAAAATATCACATTTCCCCTTTTTGTCTAAAATAAAAAGGGTTATAACTAATATAAGAAAAACTATATACAATAAGTACAATAACTATATATAATATATACAGGCAATAATTACATCAATAATGTCTAGTCCATTAACACTTGACAAATTCAGAGAAAATACTCCATTATTTATCCTATCTTGGTGAGTCCAAAGTGTTGTTGTACCTAATTTGCTTTCTATCCTATCTTGTATTGCCAACTGAAAACTATCTTTTGATGTTTCTCAAACTTATACACTTTACACATCTTTAGTGAGTTTCTTTTCTGAATTTGTTAACAAGGAAAACTATAACTATCTAGTCTTCAACTTCCTCAGAGACTCAAGAAGGGAATAATATTACCTAAGTAAGCAGGAAGTTCAAGCAAGCAACTTCCAGAAATTGTGAGAAATGACAGAAACAGTTGGCTGCCTGCATAGTCACCCAAGGTTCCTTTGCAACGTTGGGACATCCATCTTCAGCCTACAGGCCTAGCATACCTGACAGACTTATCTGTGAAGCAGAATTTTCTGAATGGCTTTCCTACCTTGTCTTAGCAAAGTTTAGCAGTCCTTTCTTTTGCGTCCTGCTTGTCCCATTTGGACAGCACACTGTCAGCAGTCAAGGCAAGGGCATTTTCTTGCCTAGTGGTTAACTTTTACCAAAAAGAAAGTAAACTCCATATGGAGTTTTCTTCAATGCCCATCATCTTCTCTGAAGTAGATTAATGCTGCTAGGAGCAGACATGTCTCACTGTCATAAAAATAAGAACCTATGACATTAAAACATCTTAAATGCCATATTTTGTAGATCTATGAAGTGTTTGAAGATAATCTGTCTATCTAAAATATATCTCTGCTTGACTTTTAAAACATACCTACCATGACTACAAGTTTGAGTGTAATGACTAACTACTAACTCTTCAGGCAAGCTTTATTTGTTAGATCATACACAAAATATCACCACATATTCCAGGGATTGGACTCAGCTCATTAGGCTTACAGGCAAAGACCTTTACCCACTGAGACGTCCCACCAGTCTTCATTACCATTCTTGTTATTACCATATGCTCAAATGGAATGTCAAAGGCTAAAAATTCTATTGCGTTTCTCAAGATCTCTCCTTTCAACAATATGCCAAATCTGTACTTTTTTTTTGAAAATGTAGAAATTGTACCAATTCGTGTTATCAGCTTGATCATCCTATAAACAGCATGAGCATGTCAATTTCTAAATTGAATTTTTGGTTTTAAAAACAAAAACAAAAAAAAAACCGTATTGTCCTGAATGAAAAAGAAATGTTAAAGAATATATAATTATTTGACAGCTGCTTGCCCTGAGGTCATCAATGTATATCTATAGTACATTCAACATATAATTAGGATGGCAGGAAAACATGAAGTTATCATATAAATGTAAGTATGTCAAAGCTTCAAGGGCCATTTAAGAATGTATCCTTAACAGCTTGGTTGAAAAATGATATGCTTATTTCAAGAAATCTATATTTCTCTGCATAAAGAGTTCCTTTAAGACAGTCTAACGTCAAAATAGCATCATGCAGGTGTTTACAACTTAATCACAGCAAAGTCTATTCATAAAGAGTTTAATCACATGCTCAGCGATGATACGATCTTTGAAATTGGACACAATTTCAGATATCAGATCTGATTCTTGATTTTGGAAAAACACTTGGAAAATGGCTGGGAATGTTCTTCAGTGGAAATAGGAAAGGTGGCATGCAAATACTTAAGAGTCATTTAAGGATATTGAAGGATAATTTTTAATCACATGATTGGATGAATTGAGACAGAAAATTCTACCTTGTAGGTATAAAAATGGGATAGTTGAATCGTTCTCAGAAAGTTCAGAAGTAGTTCCGCACCAAAGTAGAGAAATGAGTTAGACAGTTTCTTTATTTTGATTTGCAGCTCTGCAAAACGTTTGGGAAACAAAGCCATCTTGATCCATTTGGCAGGAAGCAATGTTTTCCTTCTTGCTTTCTTAAATTACTTTGCAATTCTTTCGTGATTCTATCACGGTTTCTCTAGAATTATATGTATGCGAATATCTTTTCCCCCTATAAGGTTGTAAGCCTCTGAAAGGCAGGTTTCATCTCACTACCCAGATGGTTTCTGTCATCAGAGCCTTGCAAAATATGCTTCAATACATATTGATAAAGATTGACTAGACCTGGTGTAGATTAACCTCTTACCTCAATTTCTGAAACATCCACCTCCCACTTGCTGGCTGGGCAGCCAGGTCATCAGGAATGTTGGACAGGATATCCATGTCTCCAAATCATGAAATAAACAGTTTCTTGAAGGGCCTTTCTAGAAGAATCCTTTGGACTTTAGAATTCCAGTTCTTTCTGAATAAGCAAAATCTGAGCAGTTCTGAGGCTCATGTCTACACTGGGGAGTAGTCTTGAAATGAGTGCATGTGCACTCAGGATAGGTCACATAGAAAACATGGGTGTAACCTGAACTTGAGAAGAGGCTGATACAGGACACCAAGGAGGAAGATGAGGAGGGCATGGTAGAAGTGATATGTGATTGACTGAAGGCACTCATGTTTGAATTTCACACACACACACACACACACACACACACACACACACACACACACACATCCAAAACACTCTGTTGGTCAAAGAAGATATAAAATAGGAAGTCAGTTTTTGCCTATTGCAAAGCAAGCCAGATAAATATAATGTCCTGAGGCAGACAGTGGGAAGGACTGGGACAGTAATTGACACAGGAAAATAAGACTGAATACAGAAACAGAAGGGCTCTTAACCACTGAGCCATCTTTCCAGCCCCTATCTAATGTTCTTTATATTTGTACTGATATACATATATCTCAAGGATAGATAGATAGATAGATATAGATAGATAGATAGATAGATAGATAGATAGATAGATGTACATAGATACATATACATTGTATGTAGTTATGTGCATGAGTACACACAATTTATATATTTCTCTTTTACACTTCTTAGAACTGTCCCCACAGTCCATCTAAATTCTTATCCTGTTTCTGAAAGAGACACAAGATCCCTCTTGCTCTCATCTGTACTTCCTTTAAAGGCTGAGACAAAAGTTGCAATTGAGAATGTTTCTCACTGTGCAGGCCTAGGTTGCTGTCTCCTTCTACTTATTTACATCTTCAGGTGCCATCATGTCTTATGAGCAATGCACTTTTTAAGACACCTTCCCTGCTGTGTAAAGTGGTACCTCCTCCATTTGTCCTAAAATAGTCTCTTTTATGCCTTAAGGGGTTCAATTTAGGTTCTCATTTTCTGGAATTTTATTATTAAGTCTATTTGCCAAATCCTTTGTGATTTTACTGACTTCAATGATACTCATTTCTCTTTTGATTTGTAAAGTCCCAGCATCCTAAATATTTCTAGTCTACAGTCTTGGATCCTTAGCTCTCTTTTACTGGGTCTTCTTTATATTCACTCAGCATCAGTCACAGTCACAGGGCAGTCTGGTATCCAGTCCAAACCCATGCTCATGGACCTAATAAAGAAATATATACTGGAGTGTAGTTCAGTGACAGAGCACTTGCTTAGAATGAACAAGGTTCTGAGCTCAATCCCTAGTGTGTGTGTGTGTGTGTGTGTGTGTGTGTGTGTGTGTGTGTGTGTTTGTGTGTATGTATGTGTGTGTGTATGTGTGTGTGTGTGAGAGAGAGAAAGAGAGAGAGACTGAAAGTGAGAAAGCAAGTCATGATGTCATGATACAATGCATATTTATCACGCTATTATTTTAAGTAGAGGAATTACACATGCATGTGCGTAGGAGCCTGAGGGATATTTTGGGTATCACATCTCCAAAGCCATTTACCTTGTTTTTCATTACAAGATCTCTCATTAGGAATTGAGACTCATTGATTCAGCTAGCCTGGCTAGCCAGTGAGGGCCAGGGTTCTACCTGTCTTCACCTTCCCAGTGCTAGGATTAGAATGTACACCACTATACCTGGCTATTTATGTGGGTGCTGGAGATCAAATTCATGTCCTCATGTTTGCATGTCAAGCACTTTACTTAAGGATCTATCCCCTCAACTCTGGAACTACTTCAAAACTCACCCCTTGATTGTCATAAATTCTTTCAATGTTAGTATGCTGTGTGTGTGTGTGTGTGTGTGTGTGTGTGTGTGTGTGTGTGTGTGTGAAAGGGGGAGATAAAGTGCTAGGAATCAAACTCTGGTCCTTGTACATGCTAGGCAAACACCCAAATGCATCTTTCAAAATGATAACACGTATGCAAACGATACATAGACAAAGTTAAGGAATCATTGGGTCTATAAACATTGACTCTGAACTTGTACGTGCTGAAGGTATTTTCATCACACATCAAAATGGCATGATTGATTCCCCTTTTGTTGCACGTGATTTGTTTTATTTTTGATAACCATGTCTGGGGAAATGATGCTGGAAGCATCACAACAGGGTTGACTGACAGCTCCCTGTGTGTGTTGTGTCTTTCATAGCAAACAGAATTGACAGCTCATAGGTAAATAGCACAAGTGGATGGATTTGGGCCACACTGTGAATAAAACCAAAGGAGATACTTGTTCTATTTTCAATTTATCAAAATTCAATTAATATGGCAATATGCATGCATCTTGTGAGAACAGATTCGTAGGCTCAGACAGGATTTTATTTTTAAACTATTATGGAAACTTGACATACAGCCTTTCTATACTGAAATTGCTTCCTAAATATTTTACCATTTCAGGGAAATTTACATTGCACATTTTCTTATCCTACACACACTGTTTATTTAGCTGGGAGGGATGTAGATAATGAGAGACTTTTCAAGTTGTAGATTTAAATAGAATGCAAAGTCTCTTTTGTAGGCATTGCCTGTGTTGATAGAAGTTTAAAAAAATCTGTTCACGTTAAAAACAAAAATTCTCCAATTGTATTACTAGATACATATCCAAAAGAATTAAAACCCACAGCTGACACAGATATTTGTTAATATATACCCACATGCACAGCAGGATTAGTCACAATATCCAAAAGCTGACAAGAATCTAAATGTCTATCATTTGACCATCAGTCAAACAAAATACACTACATCTACGCAAGGAAACATCATTCAGCCTTTAAAACAGGGAAATTCTGGCATATGCTATGCTGTGGCTGAAGCGTCAGCACACTGTGCTTCCTGCAAGTGAAGTAAGGTGGTCACAAAAGGACAAACATTGCAGGGCCCTGTTTATCGAAGGTCTCTAGAATTGCCAAATTCATACAGAAGATAGAATGATGGTTTCAAGGGACCTGGGGATATAGTGAAGGAGAAATCAGTGCTTGATGAGGACAGAGTTTCAATCTGGGGAGGTGAAAACATTGTGAATGTAATGGTGGTGATGGTTGCATAGTAAGGAGACAATGCCTTATGCCACTGAACTGTACACTTAGAATAACTAAAATGATAATGTTACGTTTTATCATAATAATTAATCACAAAAGATGGAATGGGCTCTGATAATACACTGTAAATGCATAAATCAGTACTGAGTTTTGTGGGGGAGACTAAAGAACTTGCATTTTAAACCAATTCCCAGATTGATGAGTTATCTATTCCTGCATAACAAATTATGTACTATTTTAGTAGTTTGAGATATTATCTCACAGTGATGTCACCTAAGCACCGACTGTCTATGGTTCTGGCTCAGGGTGGCTCTCAAAGTGACACTCTAGATATGGCTAGAGGCTGTGGCCATAGGAAGTTTTGGTGGGAGGGGTCACTTCTGGAAAAGATATTAGTGGAAATCTCCAGTGTTTTGCTAGTTGTGTCTCTGAGAGCAGGAAGCTATCTCAGGATATGACATCCAGGTTCTCCCCAAAAGATCCCTGAAGAGAAAAGAGGAGATGGAAAGCCAAAGTACCCTGGAAGTATGACTTCCACGTTATGCTCTTTTTCAGAGGTAGATCATTGGATCAGCCGATCCTTAAGGGGAGGGTTCTACCTTTTTGATGAACGGAGTATCAAAAACTGGGGGACAGTTTAGTACTAGTTGTTTTAGTAATAGTCCTGGTAAAACACACTAGTTCTTTTGCTGCAACTTCTATAACAAAGTACCATAAACTGAGTGGTTTAAACAACATGATTGTATCCCTTTTTATTCCTTAGTGCTGGATATCCAAGTTCAATGTGCCAGTAAAGGTGATTTCCTTAGAAATTGTGAGAATAAAACTTGCCCCAGGTCCATTTCCTACTTTCAGTAGCATGCGTGTGTGTGTGTGTGTGTGTGTGTGTGTGTGTGTGTGTGTGTGTGTGAATGCATGTGCATGTGTGTGTGTGAATGCATGTGCATGTGTGTGTGTGTGTGTGTGTGTGTGTGTCCTTGTATTGTAGATGATCTTCTCCTGTGTCTTCGTGTAGTTTTCTTCTATGCTTCTCTGTGTCCTACTTTCCTCTTATTTTTTATATTTTGTATATAGGAAAGCTACTGATTTTTTGTGAGTTAATTTTATATCCAGCTTCTGTGCTGAAAGTGTTTAGCAGGAGTAGGATTTCCTGGTGGAATTTTTCAGGTCACTTATTTATACTATCGTATCATCTACAAGTAAAGATACTTTGACTTCTTCCTTTTCAATTTGCATCCTCCTGATCTCCTTCAGTTGTCTTGCTGCTCTAGCTAAGACTTCGAATACTTGATGAAATATGTATGGAGAGAGTGTGCAACCATGTCTCGCTCCTGGTTTTTGTGGAATTGCTTTCAGTTTCTCTACATTTAAGTTGATATTGACTATTGGCTTGTTCTAAACTGCCTTTATTATGTTGAGGTATGTCCCTTGTATTCCTGATCTCTCCATAACTTTTATCATGAAAGGGTGTTGGATTGTGCTGAAGGCCTTTTCTGCATCTAATGAGATGATCCTGTGGGTTTTGGCTTTCAGTTTGTTTATATGTGGGTTACATTTATTGATTTATGTACATTGAACCATCCCTGCACCCCTGGGATCAGGCCTACTTTATCATGATGGATGATCTTTTTTGATGTGTTCTTGGATTTTTTGCAAGTATTTTATTGAGTATTTTTGCATCTATGTTCATAAAGGAAATCAATTTGTAATTATCTTTTTTGTTGAGTCTTTATGTGGCGTGGGTGTCAGAGTAACTGTGGCCACATAAAATGAATTGGGCAATGTTCCTTCTGTTTCTATTTTGTGGGATAATTTGAGAAGAATTGGCATCAACTCTTCTTTGAAAGTCTGGTAGAATTCTGTGCTAAAACCATCTGGCCCTGGGCTTTTTTTGGTTGTGAGACTTTAATGACTACTTCTATTTCACTAGAGATTATAGGTCTTTCTAAATTGCTTATCTGATCTTGATTTAACTTCAGTAAGTGGTATGTCTCAAGAATTATCCATTTCTTTTATATTTTCCAATTTGGTGGAGCACAAGTTTTAGAAATACATCCTTATAATTCTCTGGATTTCCCAGTTTCTTTTACGATTGCTTCTTTGTCTCTCATTTTGTTAATTTGAATTTTCTCTCATCCTTTAATTAATTTGGATAAGGATTTGTCAATATTATTGCTTTTCTCAAATAACCAACCAACTCTTTTTTTTCTTTGATTCCTTGTATTGCTTTTGTTTGTTGGTGTCTATTGATTTCAGCCCTGAGTTTGCTTTTTTTTTTTTTTGAGACAGGGTTTCTCTGTGTAATTTTGGTGCCTATCCTGGATCTCACTCTGTAGACCAGGCTGGCCTTGAACTCACAGAGATCTGCCTGACTCTGCCTCCTGAGTGCTGGGATTAAAGGCATGCGCCTCCGCCCGCCAAGTTTGCTTATTTCTTGCCATCTACTCCTTTTGGATGTAATCTTTTTCTTTTTTTTTTCCTAGAGTTTTCAAGTGTGCTGTTAAATTACTAGTATGAGATTGCTCCATTTTTTAAAAAATATATGTGTGGTGGTATCGTGTTCCCCAAAATATTGTGCACCCTAATAAACGTATCTGGGGTCAGAGACAGAACAGCCACTAGATACAAAGGCTAGAAAATGGTGGCACTCACACCTTTAATCCTAGCACTCCAGAGGTAGAAATCCCTCTGGATCTCTGTGAGTTCAAGGCCACATTGGAAACAGCCAGGCGTGGTGACACACGCCTTTAATCCCAGAAAGCGAGCCTTTAATCCCAGAGAGTGATGGTAGAAAGGCGTGAAGACCAGAAACTAGAAGCATTTGGCTGGTTAAGCATTTGGCTGGTTAAGCTTTTAGGCCCATTCTGGATGAGGATTCAAAGGCTTCCAGTCTGAGGAAACAAGATCAGCTGAGGAACTGGCGAGGTGAAGTAGTTGTGGCTTGTTCTGTCTCTCTGATCTTCCAGTGTTCACCCCAATAACTGGCCTCAGGTTTGATTTTATTAATAAGAACTGTTAAGATTCCTGCTACATATATGTAGGCACTTCGTGCTATGAACTTGCCTATTAGAACCTCCTTCATTGTGTCCCATAAGTTTGGGTATGTTGTGTATTCATTTTCATCCTATTCTAGAAAGCCTTTAATTTCTGTCTCAACCCATTTTTCATTCAGTCATGAGTTGTTTGGTTTTGATGAGTCTGTAAGCTTTCTGTTGCTTCCGTTGTTGTTGAAATCCAACTTTAATCCGTGGTGGTCAGATAGGGTAGGGTGTTATTTCAACTTTCTTCTATCTGTAGAGACTTTCTTTGCATACAAGTACGTGGTCAATTCTGAAGAAAGTTCCATGAGGTGCTAAGAAGAAAGTATATTCTTCTGTATTTTGGTAAAATATTCTGTAAATATATGAGGCCCATTTGGTTTATAACATCAGTTAGCTCCAGCATTTCTGTTTAGCTTTTGTCTGGATGACCTGTCTATTGGCAAGAGTGAGGAGAGGCCACAGGAGATCTGCTACAGAGCTGGAGATGAGACTACGGGACTGAAGGAAAGGAGAGAGAACTGAAAATCTGCAATTAGCCTACCTGCTTCCCTAGCCAACATCTCTATTTTAGTGAGCTCTAAAGTCTTGCTCTCCAAATACTAGTCCTGAACCTCTGCCACAGACTAAAGAGATTTTCATTAATGTAAAAAGTAGTAAACAGAAGGGAAAATGGTGACTTTTCCTCCTTAACAACAAACATTCCATTCAGAATTTTTCTCTTTTGTTTTCTGAAATTATGCTATTCCTACTTCCCCAGAGCTCTGTTTTGTGAGTGTTTTGCTTGCATGTATGTATGTATGTCTGTACACCACAGACATGATGCCTTTGATATAGGGAGACAGCGTCAGATGCCCCAGAGCTGGAATTACAGACCGATGTGATCTGCCACATGAGTGCTAGGGACCAAACCCAGGTCCTCTGCAAGAGCATCGAGTGCTCTTAACTGCTGAGCCATCTCCTCAGCCTCTTACTTGGTCACTTTGATCTCATTTTTCTGTTTTAAACTTCTATTGATTCTTTCTACATGTTTGGAAAACCTTTTAGAGTGGTTTATTCCATCACTTAATTTGTACCTGGTAGAAATCACCCTGGACGTTTGCGTTACAAGTTTCAGAAAGCAAGGTCAATTTATGCCTACGCAGCCACTCTGTTCTTACTGGTTTCAAGGCTCAGAGGCAATACGATAGGGAGATCCCTGAAGCTAAGCAGAGCAGTGCTTGTGGGTCAGTCTATGGGTCACACAGCTAAGAGTTAACACAAGAGTGAGTCGGAACCTAGAGTAAGGTTTGTCAGCAGCTGGAGGGAGGTCTTGACATACATTCTGAAAACTGGCAAGTTCGAGAGGAGAAGAAGGCCTTTCTGGGAAGGCAGGCGGACAAGAGAGCAAGCTTGAAATTCATGCAATGGGAGCAAGGATTGCAGAGGGCTTGTTTGCTTGTGGGTACCGCCACTAAGCTAGTACTGGAAGGTGGGGTGAGTGGGTACCGCTTCCCACTACAACTAGTGACAGGCGGAGAAGCCACGTGCAAGTCAACCTGCAGCCAAAGCCCCGCGCACCCAATCGGCGGCGAGGGGCCGGCCTGCAGGACACGCCCCCTAGCTCCCATTGCTAGGGAAGCGCTTCCGCCTGGCGGTCTGCGCCTGCGCAGTCTCTAGGCCCCGCCTCCTGCCCCTCCTGCCAGGGTCTTTCTCACCGCCAACATGGCGGCTCCCTGTGTGTCCTGCGGTCGAGCGCTTTCCCGTCGGCTCTCTCACGCGCTTAGGGTTAGCCTCTGCCGGAGACCCGGGTACTGGACAAGCTCGGCGGTTGACTGGCAGGCGGGTCCCGGGTCCCAGGTAAGGTCCGGGGCGCTGGAGATGGCGGTCGGTGTGGTTGGGTGATGTGAGCCGGCTCACCTTCCGGGGGGCTGCCCGCTGCCCGTAGCGGCCCCCGGCCCTGAGGTGTTGGGTTAGAGGTCGGAGGTCACGCGTGGGAGT